>KI911121.1:252215-296753 GCA_000482085.2 Cladonia metacorallifera KoLRI002260 | reverse complement strand
CCCGCCTGGAGGAGGGGACTGAGCGCCCTGAGGCCCACCTCCGTAGTAAGAATCGGATTCGCCGCGGTCGAGGGCGCCGCCGGTGGCTTGGCCTCGGGCTTGGTCTTCTTCCGCTTGGAGGCGGCGGGCAAGAGCTTCGTCGGATTCGGCGGTGGCTTGGGGGGAGGCGTAGGGGTTGTTGGGGTTGAGTTTTTCATTTGCTGGGTAGGAGGAATTAGGGTTGCCGGAGTATTCTGGCGGGGGAGGGCCTGGGGGAGGGGGGGCGGCGCGGCGTTGGGGGAGGGACCAGTGAGAGTTGCCCTGTGGGTCGACGAAGTAGCTGTGGGAATGGGGTGAGTTTTGTTGGATGAGGCTGGGAGGAGGGGTGGGAAGAAGAGAATGGAGGTAAGGATGGAAGGGAAGGGGAAGGGGTAAGAGAGTAGAGAAGGATGATGATGATGAGGGAGGTGTGGAAAGGTGAGGAGGAGGTAGGTCTTACTATTTTCCTGATGTCGGGTCGTATTCAGCTGTCCAGCCTTCAGGGACCTCTGGTGGAGGGGGTCGTGGTGGGGGGACAGGCATCCTGGAGTCGAATTGCGGAATATATATATATATGTGTGCGTGTTTTAGGTGGTTTTATATATACGAAAAAAGAGAAGGTAGTTTAGGAGGATGCTTCCATAGGAGAGGAGAGAAGAGATCAGACGAAAGGTGGGATGTTATATTACGCTTTGATGGCGGCTTCTCTCGCCAAGAGACCAGGAGAATATTGACGTGGCTTCGTGGCTCAGCCGCCTCCCGGGGTGAAAAGTTATCCATGTAAGCAACAAGATACAATTATTCAGGCAATGGAAGTCTGAATATGCTGATATTACGCTACAATAGGTAAATCCCTGTTTTGAGATTACATTATGACGCTTGGAACAATGCATCGATCAGGGCAGCACTATGGCAATGTCCTGGCCAAGTCATAAAAGACCCAAGTCTGTAAACACCTCTATCTACCCCACGGAGTTGTTTGTACATAGCTGTTTCTACACAAAGTCTGATCGCCTCTTAACCACGGAAGGCTGTCTGCTGGTCTCTTTATGGTGGTCCGGTATATGTCTCCTGTTATTCTGTTGCCTTTGCCAGAAGTAGCAAGCAGGATTGCATTTGAAGCATCTCAAACTTGTTTCCTTATTCTGTCCGGTTCTTGTTGCGACCGATGGTCATCTGGAGAGAAGCAAATCCATACTCGGACTGTAAACAATGCCACAGGTGGTAATTTCGCTCTGAAAACCATGTCACAATAGGATATGTCATCAAATTCCAGTCAGTCAACGCTGTTGATAGACGACACATACTGCGGGTCTAGTATGATGGTCATACGTTTGCTCCCAATCTTCACGCCGTGGCGAACACAACATGCTAGACATTCATCTCGCTGGATGATCGGATCCCATGTGTGAGCAGCTGCAGTAAGTCGTGTAATGAAGTCGCCTTGTATAAGAGAGATTTCATTTTCGTCTTCTTTAAGGTGACAGACAGACTTCTTGGAAGCACAGCAGTCGACTATTTCTTTCTCGATGATCTCCAATTCGGGCGGTCTGAGGCAATCCGAATTTCTACCGCAGGAAACTAAGCCTTCATTACGACACATAGTGTGAACTGCCCTGGTGGGACCAAAAGTTTGTCTGGTTTTAGAGCCCTTGGTAACTGCATATTCGACTGCGAGACCATTCAGGCGTTGCGTGACTAACATTGTTAACTCGCTACCATAGCATTTGTCAAAATCACCCAAGTATTTATCCAAAAATGGTGGTCGTGCAGTTTCAGGTCCACGTAGGGCGGGACTAATGGAGTCCACATCGCTCAACAAATTATAGGCCCGCCCCTCATGCTCAATACGTCCACTGATAATGTGCACTTTAGCCGCCCTGCCGGCGCCAAACGAAGGGTTGATCAATATATCAAGAAAATGGCATAACCCATGATCTGCTCTGGCACAAATATAGTCTTCGAAGGCCTTAACGTCAGTCCCCATTCGCGAAGCACCGAATAACGTATCAGAAGTCTTCAGGAGCATCAATGTGCCATCGGTCGATTGCCACTTAGGTTCTTCCTCGATCATATTTTCCCGAGCTGTTGCCGGACGCTCGGAGGGGCCAGTGTTCCAAAACATTAATTCAAGCCCAGCCCGCAAGGGACAGAGCTCTGTTTCCATCCCAGACAGCGCTCGAGAAGTTTTCATGATAGTCTGTGCCAACAGAGTCAGACAGAACGCTCGTCCTACGAGATGCTTATACCCAGATTCCGTAGAACAGCAAGTGCCGCATCCACAAGCAGTGGCGATCGCAGACATGTGCGAATCAAAGCTTACGCCTGCTTGGATCACGCTTGATGTCCTTGCGGCTCTGAAAACAGCATCGCGGAGAGGTTCGAGCTCTGGGAAACGCATGAGGATAAAGTGTGCATATGCCAGGCCGTGACTGTCCGGAAAATATGAGCGGCAATTTGCTAGCCATTGTGATGGTATGTTTTCATCCCCTTCATATAAGCCTTGGTATATGCGAGCTGCGTTTCCAATGGCGATCCCAAAATCTTCTTTGATTGCCATTAAATTATGGAAGTCTCTGCCGAAGGTATATTCGAGGGCTTTTTCCCATGGTACACGTCCGCTGAGCATCGATTGTTGGGCGGTTCCATCTGCTCTTCGTACTACTTGATACCCGCCTGGTAATCGAAATGTTTGGCCCACAGGTTGCATGCTGTCTTTCGCCATGTCTTTTTCGTATATGATCAGTAATTGTGATGCCTCATCAAGGCTGCGGTTTTTCCACAATGTTTGATGATCTTCACCACTTCGTATCTCAACACTCAGGTCCAAAAGCCAGTCGGCGACAGTAGCGATGAAGCCCGCGTCAGCTCCTCCGATGATGGTCATCTGAACGAGAACTCCTCTTGAAAGCTTCGCTAGTCCCAGCAACGTCTCAGCGATTTCCGTCTTGTGAGAAACACCTCGATCACAGCCCGGGCGCCCTGCCACGGCAATCCGAGCGTCTCCTGCCAGTCGCATGAGCTGTTCAGCACGAATGCCAAAGGTAGAATTTGCGACGAGTCCGGCACATGCATCGACGAGGTTGCGCCATTGTACAAGGGAGGGTACTGTTTCGGTGGTCGGCTTTGATGCTATGGTCGTCTCCAGTATGATTTCGGCGGCCATGTCCGACCCATAACATTCTGCTAAACAAGAACACAGGGCTGCGCAGGTAGCTCCCTGCTCAGTGGAAGTCAATATAGACGCGACATGCTTGACACCGAATCCAAACCAGAGGACATTGCGATATCCAGCAAGGCCTCGACATTTTGCCAGCGCTTGGTCAAACCTATTGCGACCTTCGGCACCCCAGACTAAAGCACCACACACAGCTTGTCCCATAACAATTGTAAACGGATCTATACCAGCGGCAGATATTCGAGACAGTATTGCAACGGAGGCATGGAGGCTATTTGAGCCTAAGGCACTCCAATCAACCGTACCCTGCTGTTGAAAACTGACCGCACCCGAGTTTGTATTCGTGCTTGAGGCGGCTTGAAGATCACGTTGGGTGAGCTGAAAAGGCATGCGTAGTCAGTTTCAAACACTAAGGCGGAATGTAGGGATAGTACGAAGAATAAGAAGATGCCATCTGCTCGAAGAGAAAGACACTGCTGGTAATATTTGCCTTGCTGCACAGCCGTCTTCTAGACACACAAACCATCATTGCCTCAGGGGAAAAGGGAAGGGGGGCGAAGATGCGTCGAGACGAAGTCCCGACGTCCAGTCGAATCCCACCCCACCCCATCTTTTTCCAATTATATGCAGCTATGAAGCGCTAAGCAGGGATAAATGTCAGGATCTTCATAGGTCGGTATTATAATTCTAAATTTGGCCTGGCAGCTTTCGTCTGAAGTCTCAGCCACGCAACCTTTGTATCCATTCGTTTCTTCGAGTATGCATTCTTTAACTTGCTTCTAACATTGTCAAGGACATTCTCTGGCGTAGGCTAAGGCGAGTGCTAATGCACCTCGCTGTCGGCCTCTAAGTGACTCTAAGTGAGCACGCTTCCCGGCGCCCCAGGCCGCCAGGTTCGTTGAACTTCTAGGCTTACCAATTAGCGCCGACGGCATTGCTATCGAATCCACGCAAGGTCTAGGGCAATAATATTGGGATCGTATTCCGCTGAAATCTGACAGACATCCTCAGATAATCTTCCATATCCATGAAGCAGTTAAGTGATCATGCCACACGTATTTTATTGTCGTCACCTCGAACTTTTAGGGTGGGGCAATGCATGTCAGTTGAGGCTGCTAGCATTCTGGTCAGCTTCTGCATAAGGAGAAAAGATTATATGACCAGGTATTTGACATTTGCCCTTGAATTATGTAGACGTGGCTGTCGTTAAGACGACAAGATTGTACGCGAAGTGGTGGTTTCCAGTGTGAACTTAATGATTGAGATTACCGCGGGCTGCCAGAGTTCTTGCTGGCTGACTTTGGCAAGAAGACTGTAGGACTGACGAATCCAACTGTGCGCACATTGACCAATTTATCTCTTGAGAAATTCTAGGTACGTTTCTTGTGCGAGCTTATCGCACGAATTGGCTCTGTACAAGCTTCTCATCCGGTTTTGTTTCGGGAAAACTGATATCCGTCATTCTGATGGTCTGCATAAACGGATAAAGGTCATTAGCCAAATTGGAGAGTAGACCTTTAGAAGTTGGTTCGTAGTACTGCATGACGACTACTGCTAATTTGTCCGACAGCGGGAACAAAAGGTGCTAGATACTGGCATTGGCATTGAGAAGGAACCACCCTCTTCCTTACTTCAGCCAATCCAATCTGGAAATATCTCAGACATGTCAAGCTCTTTCTATTGTTATCCACAATGTTTTATGTATAACAGAACCGTCGCATGAGCGTTCTTTCCTTGTCTGTCTCTTGTGCGGTTTGCTTATTTCCTTCCCCTGTTCATTCCACATTTTTTCTTCCTTCGTCATCAATTCATCTCTATTCAACATTCTTTTGTATGACTACTGTCATTGACTGCTCACTACGTGATAAAGGTGTCGCACGATATCTACACAAATAGCACTGCCATCGCGCTTTGCCTATTTACTGCAACAACAAGTTAGTACTTTCGAGCAAGTATTGGATAACGAACGTCGGCGTTGCCTTTCTATTACAATAAAAGGTTAGTACTTTCGAGTCAGTACTGGATAATGAACGTCGGCCCCCAATCATCCCCCTTAAAACACCACCAAAATAGGCCCCTAAACTAATGCGCCCTTCCCCCTAGGAACCAGGGATAGCCGCCCCGGTGTCCATTATCCTAGGGCAGCGACTCTACCCGCCAAGAGACCAAGGTACCAGGAAACTCTTGACGTGGCTTCGAGGCTCAATCGCCAGCTGAGATGAAAACACATAAGCAAGGAAAAGATGAAAGTATTGAGGCAGCAAGAGCCTGTTTCTTCCATTTACGGTACAGTTAGCAAAGGTCTCTGTTGCGAGTATACCTGACACTTGCGGTGGTGCAAGCAAATGTCTTGCAACTTTCTGGTCGAGGATTATTTCATGGTAAAAGCAAAACTACTTTACGGGGTACGTTTGTACAGATTTGTGCCTGTAAGAATATATTCGCTTTGTGACCGAAATTTCAAATGTACTTGCCGCTGTCGTCTGAGCCTGTGATGAGTCTTCTGCTTCCCTCTTCGTGAGGTTCTGAAGCCTAGGGTATCAGTCCGATGCTCCCACAAATAGGAGACGGCGGCATTGCAGGTAGGTAGTAACCACGCTTCTCTTCTTCGTACGCGCGTAATCTATATGTTCATAAGCCATTCTTTGAGTTTCAACATCATGTTTTCTCGAAAGATTTGATCCTTTACGGATTGAAAGGATATCTTATACGGTGATTTGGGTGACCCCAGACAAAGACGACGCGATTTCAGGCTTTCTCATTGCTGCAACAAATTCCTCGCTTAAGATAATTGTAGCACGCGCCAAACCAAGGCTCAGAGCATAACGTATACAGCAAGCTAAACACTCATGTCGCTGAATGATTGGATCCCACATTTCGGTTGATGCACCTAGGCACGCCAGAGTGTCGCCCAGAACAAAGAGATGTTCTGCCTGGGACCCTGTGAACTTATAGAGACAAAATAGCTCCTCCTTCTCTACGCACATTCCCACTGCTTCTCTTACCTCGTTAAACTCGGCAGGCAAGATACATCTTCCATGGCATGTGGAGATTCTGCCTTCGTTGCGACACATTGAATGAACCGCTCTTGCCGGGCCAAAGGTGTAGCAGAGAGCCGAGTCCTTGATAACTCCATAATGTATGCTGAGACCATCTAGGCGTTCCTCGACTAATATCTCGGGTTTACCACCACGACCTTTCGTAAGCGCCTGCTGAATCCTGGACCATGATATCTCAGCTGTACCTCTTGACCCGCTATGTGGAGGACTGTCGTGTCCAACGTCCCTGAGTATATTGTACCCCCTACCTTGGTGTTCAATGCGCCCTGGTGTGATGTGCACTCGAGCAGCCCGACCAGCACCAAACGAAGGCGTAACCAATATGTCAAAATAGTAACATAGGCCGTTCTCTGAAATAGCACATATCCAGTCCTTGAAGCCAGCGAACTTCGCTATCCTGTCACCACCAAAGATCGTATCAGCTGCTCCAAGGAGCACCTTCGTCCCCACTCCAGTGTGCCAAGTAGAGTCGTTGAATTCTATGATTGGGGGAAGCAGGGATTGCCTGCTGATGCTCCAGTACATCGCTTCAAGTCCGGCGCGCATGGGATATATATCGGTAACCATTCCAGATAAGGCTCGCGCAGTTATTATGATTGAGTAAGTCAGATAAACAAGACAAAAATCCGCTCTAGGTGGAGCTCGCCTTCCTCCGTCTTCCGCTTCATTTGGACAACATTCCTGGCATGCACATTCAGTGGTAATGCTATTTATGCAAGTACCGAAGGTAGCCCATGGTTCTTGAGACCTTGCAGCTGAATACATGTAGTCGCGCAGTGGTTCGAGCTCGGGGAATCGTGAAAGTAGGAAGTGGATGTATGCTGGACCATGACTGTCCGGAAAATATGTTCGGCAGTCTCTGAAACACTCTTGAGGAAACCGCTCATCTGCATCACATAGTGCTTGGAACACACCAGCCGCACTTCCAATAGCGTGTCCAAATACTTCTCCCAGGTCCATCAATCTCTTAAAATCTTTATTGAACGTATATTCAAGAGCCTTCTCCCATGGCACACGCCCGCTTAGACCAGTATTCCGGGGCGACCCATCTTCTCTCCTTATGACCTGACGTGCATCAGGTAGACGGTATGTCTGACCTTCGCAATGTATACTGTCTCCAGCGACATCCTTCTGGTATATAACAAGCAATTGCGTTTGATCGTTGGGGCCACAATTGTTGGAGCGGAACAATGTCTCTTCACATTCGTTTTCTCTTCGTCCCCGTATTTCAACGCGAAGATCCAAAAGCCAATCAGCGAAAGCTGCGACAAATCCTGCATCAGCTCCTCCTACTATCGTCATCTGAAAGAGAGTCTTGTTTGAGAGCCTTCCGAGCCCCAACAATGTCTTTGCAATATCCGTTTTATGCGCCGTGCCTCGTTCGTTGGTATAGAGATGGGCAGCAAATGTGCGATTCGGACTGGCAATTCGCGACTCTCCCACTAACCGCATCATTTGTTCGGCACGAAGAGCGAAATTTGATTTGGCAACAAGTCCAGCGCAGGAGTCCACAAGGTCGTACCACTGAAGAAGTGAAGGCTGTTCTTCGTCCGCTGGCAGCGAGATCATGCTCATCTCCATCAAGATCTCAGCTGCATAGTCCGTTGTATAACACTCAGCCAGGCACGAACACAATGCAGCACACATTGTCCCTGGCTCGGTGGCGACCAGGGCAGACGCGATGTGTTTGATACCGAACCCGAACCAGAGGATGTTGTGGTAGCCTGCGAGGCCACTGCACGATTTGAATGCCTTTATGAATCGCTTGCGTCCTTCCGAACCACAGAGAAGTTTACCGCACACACTGTGTGCGACCAGAATGGTGTAAAGATCGACGTTCGCCAGAGATACACGTTGGAAAAGTTGGATAGAGAAGATACCAGTGTTCGTGGCAACAGATGTCCAATCAACAGAGCCTTGCTGCGGGAAAGCGACGGACATTTCGAAGATTGGTAGTCAGTATATTGACACTCAACAATAGGACGGCTGCGAACTGATTGATATAGACAGCATCCGCTTCAGCAACTCGGTGCTGCTGACATCTCCTGCCTTGCCGCCAACCTCTAGCCGAGCGAGCAGGGTGGAAAAAGGCCAGACAGGGCGCATACACCGTTGATGGAACATCACTGCCTCATCAACAGAGTCAAGGGAGGGTTTGCATGCTGTACTGAGAAGCTCAGGACCACTCGAATTACAGCCCACACCATCTTTCCCGGTGCATCTGCGGGCGTGTAGCGCTAAGCAGGGGTGTGTTCAGACAATTTGATAGGTTGGTCTTGCGATACTAGGATCATAACTTGCATCTTTCATCCGGAGTCTCAGTCACACCATTCTTGTTTTTTTCTGTTCCAACGGCTCCTGCGTTGGGTTGATCTTGAGTCCAACGAGTTGATGCTAGCTCTCCTTGCTCCGACATGAGGAAGAAGCTTTTCCACTATGCGCAGGTTTTCAACGCGGGCTACCCTGTTTTAGCACGATGATCTTAACGTAGCTCGCGGCCGGTCCCTAGGGGAGCTTGCTTCTCAGCGCCTAGGGGTACCAACAGACTGGGCTTCCAAGCTTGCCTTAATATTCTACGGCGTCGCTACGGATGTTGGTTCCCAAATCTTGCACTATGCTCTTGCGAAATTCGATGATGAGACTTCTTTAGAGATGAGACAAATCTATAACAAAGAAGGGATACCCGAAAGCACTCGTATCGGCGGTGCAAATAACAGACAGGGAGTCAATAAATCGCTGAATAGGCTGCAAGTCATCATGACCTATATCCGCATGCGTTCAAAGTCCGAACAACACCTCAGTAGCAAACAGAAGACTGTGACTCTGCTTGGGGTGCTGCAGAGACGTTGTTTTTGAAACTCATGAAAGGGAGTATTTGCTGGCACTAAGGCTCCTCCAGGCCCTGAGAGTTTGACATCATGGTTATAGGGTTTTTTACTCACATGGTGTGCCAGGCACGATGAGATGTGAACCAACAGTTCTGAGGTTTACACTCATTAGTGTAAGTCACTGGTGAATAATAGTGGTTGGAAAACGAGGCTTAAGGGGTGTTGTCAGTCAGGAAACAAAAGAATGAGGAGTTAGCAGGCAATGAGGAGACGTCTGGGCTACTGGTAGCAATATGTCATCTGAATTGCTGCCGTAGAACATTATGCATGTTCTGTAGCTTGCGCGCCGCTTTTCCTATATGTGCTTTCTCCATCAGAATTTTCTTTTGAGCGTTCGGCACTGAATGAGTTTCTGTACATGGGCTGATGTCATTGCCCAAATACGGACGTTGAGCCTGCTACGTCGACTTCCATTTTGAGCTGTGAGTTTGCCAAGTAGTATGGAGAGTTCACCATTTGCGGGTTCTTCATGATAGGCACGCAATATCATTGGAACGTATGATGTATTTTCGAACCATCCATTGAAATTGATTTTCTATTCCACCATTCACTGTGGAATCAGCATTCGTCAAATAGCATGCTCAGCGTTTTATCGTGCGTATAACACAACAGTCGCGTGATCGTTCTTTCCTTGTCTGGCTCATGTGCGGTTTGATTGTTTTCTTCCCCTGCCACTGCTGATTCCGAATTTTCCTTCTTTCATCATCAATTCATCTCCGTCCAACATTCTTTTGTATGACTACTGTCATTGACTGCTCACTACATGATATCTTAAGAATTCTCCTACATCGTTAGTTGCCCTGACCCATTGTTTCATGCACGGCGAGAGCAATGGCCGCTCAACAAGGCCATTTATCCCGTATAACGTATAAATATCCTGAGCAGGTCTTCTCCCCTGATCCCTCCACGTCACCAGAAACAGTTCTTGACGATTGCGGGATCTCCCAAGACAGGTGCATCGCCCCATTGAAGGTGAGTGGAATAACTAATAACCAATAATAGTGAGCATGGCTTCTTCAGACTGCCACCTGAGATTCGCACTATGATATACAACTTCTGCTTGGTCCCAGGTTTAATACGTCCGCTCACAGGCAACTATGACTGTCTACTTCCGGGTCTATCGCTCTTGCGTACGTGCAAGGCAATCCTTAAAGAGGCTAGATGCGAAATATATAAGAATACATTCATCGTGTCGGATTGGCAAGAAGCCAATGTACTCTATGAAGCTTGCCTACACGAGCGCAGGCTTATGGTGAAGTCTCTAGAACTGAGGTTTGGGTCTTACGAGCTGACGGGTGATCACAAACTGGATGTGAAGTAC
Organism: Cladonia metacorallifera KoLRI002260; assembly: GCA_000482085.2. Taxonomy (NCBI): domain Eukaryota; kingdom Fungi; phylum Ascomycota; class Lecanoromycetes; order Lecanorales; family Cladoniaceae; genus Cladonia; species Cladonia metacorallifera. The sequence goes on along the minus strand of KI911121.1, from coordinate 286,289 downwards.
GAGGTAGAAGAAGAGTTCCCATCTGAGGCTTTTCAGCAATATGGACCTCAGGCTTCTTCTACCATGGAGAGGGTTCGACGCCGAGAGATACATGCCAGACTGAAAGATACATTGAGGACAGACCCATGGCGTGGAAAGATGTCTCAATTACTGGGCGAGACGGAACTTGAACACCTCCGATTGGACTTGACAGAATGCTACTGCCATTTGAGGTGCTGCGACCTCTACTACAACGCCTTTTGGACATTCGCGCCTGGATTCTGGAGCGGGACACTGCCAGAGACAATGGAGTTGGTGGGCGTTCCCGAAACACAGATGGAAAGCTTGAGAAAGGATTCTGATAGCCTCGTTGAAATAACTGAGAATGGGTATTATTTCCTTATACTCGCCGTGCAGTAGGGTTTATTCTCGTCAGGAGGGACTGCGTTCTTCATGGAGTATTGTATTGTACATAGGTTTTAAAAACGTCTGGCTAAGACGCTTCGCATAGCTCGAGGTCGTCTGGTCAAGACATGATTTGCTCTGACCATGCGTGGACGCAGCAGCAAGCTTGGTCAAGGTAACAACCAACAGTCGTTAGCGAATCCCACTGTTCGAGTCGATACCATCTCTCTCGAACGAGTGAATTTCTTTGCCGGCGAGCGACCTGTAAATAGCATGTATCTTAGCTGACTGTTCCTTTCTCCTAAATTAGTGCCATTCTCAGCTGAGTGCCCAGACTACGCTGCTCGCACAGCCGCAACGGCTTTTGTAGTTAGACTTCAGACGAAATGACATTCCGCCCCTTTCTCAGATAGAAATCATCTACCCAGGCCACTTGCGGAATAGAAATCTTTCCATATAGCTAGTCAAGATCCCTCTGATTGTGCCATCTTGCGCAATGGAGACTTTACCAAGTCCTTCCAACCAGGAGGGTCCGACTAAGATGCCACCAGTACTGCCTGACGGCTGGTCAGTACGCTTACATGCTCCTCCCATGCCTACTTCTGACAACAAGACAGGCTCGCACAGATAGACCAAGAGGGAAGATACTACTACGTTCAAAGAGTCACTGGACATACGCAGTGGTCTGTCCCCACACAGCCGGCGCCCTCTGCACCATCACCCTACCCCACACCACAGCAAGTGACCGATCCGTACGTCAAACCGGACGGCAATGCAGCTGTAATATTTGGCCCAGATGGAAGCGAACAAACAGAAGCAGATCGTGGTCTGCTGAGCGTGCGTGATTTGTAGATATTGAATTGGGAAATTTACGTGCTGACATGGACATCTATGCGCAGAACCTAGCACTCAACGCGATAACAGGTGGGAAAATCAAGCCACAGAATCAATCCGGTCTCGGCAGCCTAGCAAGCTCTTTTATAGGCGGTCAAAGTAGTCCTGGCGGAGGCGGCAGTAGCAGCGGTGGCGGCGGTGGTGGGATCGGTGGCCCTATAGGCCACTTGGTTGGCAGTCTTTTCGCAGACAAACCCAACAATCAAGATCAGCAATCACATACAAATCAACAATCCAGCGGATACGGAGGATCTGCGTCCGGTGGTGGACACCAGGGTGGAGGCATGATGGGCTTTTTTGGCGGCCATCATGGGTCATCGGTAAGCACAGCGGCTTGCGAACGATGTGTAACACTGTTGATGTGTGTTGAACATTCAGAACAACAATTTTGGCTACTCGTCTACCGGTCAAGGGTCAAGTGGCGGATACTCAGAGCAAGCTCCACCGGCGACTTATAAACCGCCAGGAAAACAGAGCTCAAGTCAATACGGATCCCTCTCAGGCGTAAATCACACGCAAGTACCACAGTCACAGTATGATTCCCATTCTTCGAGCGTGAACTATGGAACGCACATGCAGCAGAGACCTCAAGCGTATGCTCAAGGTGGTGTAAATACCACGGGGGCCTCGCAATACGGTCCGATGACTTCAGGGTCCTCTCAGTATGGCCAGACGACTTCACATTCCACCACTTCACTACCGTTATACGGACACAACAACTTGTCAAATCAAAGTGTCTATAGCCAGGATAATGCATCCTTCCCCGGACCGCCTGGCGAACATCATGGCCACCATCATGGGCACCATCATAAGCCACCGCAGGACAGCTATGGTCAGCAGCAGAATCAAATTTTCCCGGGCCCACCGAATAGTCCACAGAACACCTCGCAAAATGATTATCAAAACCAGCAGAATAACTCCTATGCCAACCAGCCACCATCTACCCACACTCCCTCGCATCCCTCACCACTGGCTTACGGCCAGCAAAATGGCTCGTCATATGCCCCTCAGTCCCAACCCACGCCATACGGTCGCCCGCCGCCACCCCCTCAATCTGCACCATATGGACAGCAACAACCCCCACCGTATAACCCATATCCTCAGTCCCAATCCCAAACCAGCTTTCAACCTCTGCCTCAAGGCACACCAGCATATCCACCACAAAACAACCCTCCCTACAATCCTCAAACCGCACAACACAACCAAGCCAGCTTCAACGCTAACGCTTCAGCACCACCACCTATCCCACCAATGTCCTCGCACCCTAGCCAACAAGGCTCAGGACCCGGCCCTGGCCCAGGTCCAAACCAAGGCCTAACACCAGGCCAGCACCCCTACCCCCCTCGTCCCAACTCCTCCCAAAGCGCCACTTACCCCGGACAAGTTCCCTACCCACCCCGTCCTACATCTGGCACCGGTCCCAGCCCAGCTCCAGGGTATACCCAACCTCAATTCCCACCGCAACCCCCTCCTAAAGACGACTTCCCCATTCCCGTCACCCATCAGCCACACCCACAGCAACCAGCGTATGGGCAACCATACGGGTCGGGACACCCACAGGCCCATTTGCCGCATGATGGGTATCTTACTGGTGGCTTAGTATTTGGACAAGGAGGAGGAGCCCCACCACCGCCGCCGTCTTGGAGGGCGTGAAATGGTATTTATTAGGATTATATGAGGACTAAGAACTAAAGGAGACGGAGTATCTCGTATGATGATGGACTTAAGTACGTAAGAAGAGGTAATGATGGAAGTTATATACCAGGTGATGATGATGGATGATATACTGATGTAAGAGGAGGAGCAGAGCATCGTGATGTTTGATGTTGATTACGTGTTGTCATATATCATTCGGATGATATATTTATATAAGAGGAGGAGCAGCGCATCGCGGAATTCGACGTTCATTACGTGTTTATGTTCATACATCATTTCTACACTCATCATCGTATTAGGGGATTCGCGGTTTTGGAAGGTACCTTATGTGTACGCTCGACCTATCGCGGGATGTGCGCTTTTGGAAGATACCACCTTTTCTATGTGAATATTGTTAATACGGCACGTTGGAGCATGGGTAATACTCGTATCGATCTAGCGTTATTTGTTCATAATTTAAACCTTACTACGTTTATATCGCCATAGCATAGATGTTTTGTGCTGAGTACCAAGCTTATTCACGATCATACTATGTTCTTCCAATAATAAGTTACACGAATGTCGATGACATATCACACTTCCTACGATTGTTTGAGGAATTATTGTATTGATCTTCAAAAACACAGTGATTAATCCTGCTACTCTCGCTCATTAATACACCCATGCTGAACGAATGACAAAAAACCATGCCGCCGCGCTTCTGCAATACTGGAACGAGTCTGTGAATGGTATTTGCCAATGCAGCGCGTATGGGTTTATGGAAATGTCAGACAATGTACATAGTTACAGATGTGAGTGGATGGGCTGGTTATGTGTTACCAAGCCCTTGGTGTCTGTTAGGGTACAGATCTTCCCGCGACGGTGTGCTTCATCCAGGAGCTAGCTCAAGGATGTTATGATTTGGAGGTCAGGTAGTCCGCCGCCTGTTACTTGGGGGTCAGCTTCAAGAAGGAGACTCAGGCAATGGAAGAAATGCGTACCTTGTCGAGGTTATAATCATATTTCTCTAACGCGGCCAAGCTCTCCCTCCTTGGGTATCCCATCCCCGTCAGTCGCTTCAATATCGGGTCGTCATGCTCTGTATCTTCTGTCGTAGCCCTATTGAGTGGCGGCATGCCTGCAGGCTTAGGCTGCGCCACTGGACTCGGTGACTTTATCGAACTTGAGAAGTCTCTGGGTCCAAGTTCGGACGACACGCCATTGTTCTGCGGTGAATCTAGGCCAGCGAACATGGCATCCCAGTCATGAGACGGTGTTTCCTGTGGAGCCTGTTGCCGCGAAGAGCCCGCATTTGTGAAGGAGGATTCAAAGTCCGCGAAAGAGTCCGAGGGTGGGAAGGTGCTGGCGGTAGATTGTGCGGTGTGGCGCGAAGCAGCGGGAGAGTCGAAAACAGGATTGAATTCATCAAAATCCGTTCTTCGAGAGGAGGCGAAGTCAACATCACCTTGCTCCGAAGCCTCTTTGGCTTCCTCGAGGCCAGCGAATTCGTCATCAAAGTCGTCGTGAACAGCATTCTTGGCCGGCACTGGCGGATTTGTTTGAGCTGGTTGGTTTGGTGGAGGACTCTGTATGTAGGCGTATGGAGCGGCGTTGGAAGCTCCAGGCGACATTGGCGAATGCTCTTGGGCAAAGGAGGAGCCCACAGGTGCATGACCGGCGGCGTGCTCTGGTGTGTCGTTCCCAAAGAAGTTCAAGCCTCTATCAATTCCTGCCGCTGAAGGGGTGGTACTCACTGGCGGAGGCGAATTGGCTAGCGATGTTGGATCATCACGCGAAGGTAATAGGCCACTATACTCTGCAGGAAATTGGTTCGATTCCTTGCGATGGCTGGATGCTTCCGGAGAGCCAACTGTTTGGTCGTAAGATGGAGGCGATTTCTGGGCGCCAGGCGTTGGCAGCTCGCTAGTGTTCGATTCCATTGTGTTGAATGGAGGACGAGTAGGCGCTAGCCCACCCTCAGCGGCTATGGGTGGATCTTGCAAAGCTTTGGTTGGCCCCGATTCAGTGGTGCGATTTGCTGAGTGAGCCGTGAAGCTATCTTCGAAACCACGTTCCTCGTCACTATCGCTCTCATCATAGGCGCCAAATTCTTGGATAGGAGGAAATTCGCCGTGAGATTTGGGAAGCTCTGATGGACCCAAGCCGTTGGAGGGCATGGTCCCATTGGCCTGTTCCGGCGCCTTTCCCTTATTGCTGCTGAAGTCCGCGAATGCAGAGTCAAAGTCGTCCTTAGAGGCGGCTGGACTACGTGAGCCGTTACCTGCCATGGCGAACGGATCATCGTGATTGGAGATAAGTTCGGTTGCTATACTACTTGACGGTGCACGTGGTGCAGCATCCACACGAGGATCAAGCTTCGAGCTACTGTATGGGCCGCCAGTCGACATGGCAGACTCAGTTTCCACGGGAGTCTCGTCACCAGGGAAAGCACCAGGAAGCTCACGCGACGCACTTAGCATTTCCGGTGAGTGAGACTTTTCTTCAGGCACAATAGCTTCGTGCTGTTGGATACCTTCGTTAGAGGCAGAGGGACTTTGCCGGGAAGATGGGGGTGTGACCTGTGATGGCTCGGCCTGTGGGGCCTTGGCAGCCAGCTCCTCGAAGTGTTCCCTTGGGGACTCAGGAACTGTGGTTTCTTGACTCAACACTCGCCTCTCTGTTGGGGTGTCAAACCCAGAAGGCGTGTCGCCCAGGCGACTTCCGGGTGGGTTGGCCTTGGTCGAGGAGGAATTTGAGCCTGATCGTTCTAGATTGGCACGAAACGGTAGAAAGCTGGATGTAATTTGTCTCGACTGAGGTGGTGCTGGAGGTTCGGCTGTGATTTGAGGAGAACCGCTAAAATTCGATGGTGGTGATGAGCCTGATGGAGTCGCTTCCGAAGCCCCGTCGAAAGGCAAGTGCGATTGATTAGTAGATGGCTGGGCCCCCTCGTGCATGTTATTTGGTGTTTCGCTCCTGTATGAGACAGGTGGTAGGGGACCCGAGGGCTGGTTCGATGGTGCGGCTGAAGGTCCAAAAAAGCTGTCAAAGGCATTATAATTTGGGGAAGTGACGTTTTGCGGGGTAAATGGAGAAGTCACTGCTCTTTCTGTACCTGCTGCATTCGAGGATCGACGGAAGAAAGGATTCATGCTGGCGGTGGAGGGAGTAGGGCTGGTGACTGCCGCTGGGGGACTGGCAACTGTGGCCGGTTGACTTCGTGCTTGAGCCACAACTTGAGATGCTGCTTCTATGTCTCGCTGGCTTTGCTCTAGATCCCGTTTTGCATCTTGGTGATCCTTTGCAGCTTGCTCCAGATCAGCTTTGATTTTCTCAAGTTCGGCTTCGTTAGTCGCAAGCTGCTTCTTGTTAATTGCAACAAGCCCCTTTTGCTGGCGGGCATCTGATCTCATTTTCTCCACTTGAGGCTTCAGCTCCGCTATTTCTGCATTCGTTTGACGTATTTTCTCTTTTAGGTTCATATTCTCATTTTGATCTGCGTTCAATGCTTCGCTGACCTGCTTATGCTGATTCTGAAGCTCTTGGTGAGTCCCTTGAATCATAGCCATATCTTGCTGAAGCTTCTTCGTCTCATTCCTAGATACTGTGAGACGCTCTTCAAGAGCTTCGAGCTCCTTGACCTCGTTTTGATATGCGATTCGTAGCTGACCCAAACGGCCCTCAAAATCCCTCTTCTGCGCTTGTGCCTGTGATAGATTCTGCTCCGTAGATGCCCGCTTGGTCCTGACCTCTTGCATTTGTGTACCTAATGTGCTGACCTGGTTCGATAAGTTGGCAAGCTCAGAAGTTTCATTGGTGAGCCTCTTGCTGACTTCGGGGTCGTTGTCGCCGAGGAGATCGTCCATGGCTGAAGGCTGCTTTTGTTGTATTGGGAGGTTTCGATTTTGAGTTGTAGGACTGGCAGAGCCCGATGTGCCGGTACCCTGGGGAGTCATGATCGTCTGCCCAAAAGTTGACGATGGCTGGAAGGGCTTGAAATGCGAAGGCTGCTGCTGAAATTGCTGCTGTGCAGGTGAGGTTTGGTTTCGAGGCGGCGTAGAAACGTAGGCAGGATCACCAGTAGTCTTTGGCTGCAGTGGAGCAACCGCTGGAGCCGGCTCAGGTGAAGAGAAAGCATCAAGCCCAAACAGATCCTCGGACGCCGCCTTCGGCGCAGTTATGTTAGCCGAATTATCAAATACTGGAGCCGTGGGTTGTTGGGGCGCTATAGGTAGACGACGCATGCTTGGTGGGATCAGGTTTGGTGGTAGGCTTTGGGGAAGTATATCTCGCCCTGTTGTCTTACTGCGCTGTTGTTTGATCAGGTACATTGCTACAGCAAACTCATCACGGTTCAATTGACCTTCCGAGTTGATGTCAGCTAGATCCCAAATTTGAGCAAGTGCTTCTTCAGGTAGTCCAGAGTTGCTGAAAAATCCCACTGCCTGCTCCCCAGTTATGTATCCGCGGTTCTGTGTATCAACAGTAGCATAGATCTGGTCGAACTTCGCTTTGTCCTGGGGAGTGATGGCCCATTGATCTCCTGTCGGCAGTCCCGTTTGGAAAGGTGGTTGTTGTGGTCTTGGAATTGCCTGACTTTGATAGCCCGACCCACTGAATTGCCTTGGAATTGCTGAACCGGGAGCACTTTCAGACGTTGGACGTGATCCGGTGATCTGCCTAGGCATTCCTCTTCTGGCTGCGGCCTCATAGAGACCGGCTGGCAGTATAGCTGGTAAAGCACGCATTGAGCCATTCTTGTAGGATGCTAACAAATGCATCGCTATGATAAATTCCGTTAGCCCTAGATAACCCTTTTGCTCCCTGTCCGCTAGATTCCATATGCGGCCGAGAACATCATTGGGCAATTGAGCCTTCTCGAAAATGCTCTTTGCTGTCTCGCCTGTGCATATCCAGTTAGCGATCAAACTTTTCACCCGAGATCACATGGAAAGGTACCGGAAAGTGTTCCATTCTGGGCACTAGACTCCCCTGACAGAGACGATTCGAAAAGCGACGTATACTGGGTAACCTTGTCCGGCGTCAATGGTGGCACCCGGATAGGTCCACCACTGACTTGGGCTTGCAATGGTTGCGCTGAAGGAGGTGGCAGTGGGGGTGCTGTGATGCCATCGAACTTGGGTAATGGTCCACCAGCTAGAGCACGCGTTGTCAGGTACGTTTCCTCAGCTTCCTCCTAGAGATCAACTCACGTCTTTCGGCGATCTGGTATGAGACAGGACCTCCCGCTTGAGCGTGTCCAATTAACCGTAATACCATCCCAAAGCCAACCGGCGTGAGGAGTCCTCGGTTTTCATAATCCACGATTGACCATATCTGCGTGTCGACTGTCAATTCATGGTCCTCCAATTACTCGTATACTCTCGCAACCCACCTCTCCGAGTATATCTGGAGATAAACGTGTCTTTTTGAAAAACTCCACCGCGACCTCCCCAGTTACTACACCAATTTTGTCTGTGTCTGCGGCCGCGAAGAGTTGCCCGAAAACACGCCGCTCTTCGGCACTTAAATCGAGACTTGTAGGTTCCTTCGGAGATTCTGGAATATTGAAGCCGTCAGTGTCAATTGCTGTAGTTACAGAAAGTAAGTATAGGTGTGGCTCCTTACGTTGTTTGTCCGCCATGTCATCAGTGTTTGTTGCGGCTATCCACCGCAGCTAATGTCGTGAACCTCCTGCTTCAGCCGAGGCTTGCTGCCTTAAAGCGAGGGCTGAAGAAAGGTGCAGAGAAAGAGCAGAAGCTACTCCGAGTGACAAGGAAATGCCATCAGATGTGCTGGGGTGTAAAGCAGCTTGATGCTGTTAATGAGCTTACTAGTCTATTTGCCCCAAGATCCGATGCAGGGAACAGCTTAATGATCGACATCCGTTCAAGCGCCAAGACACTTTACCTACACAAATATGCAAGCCTACTGCACAGCGAGAAGCCATTTTAAATCGTATGGACAAGTACAGCTGCAAGTACTCAGTCTCTTGCCATTCACCAACACTAGTCCTCCCTATCGTGGCAATTGCGCGCGTAACTACCATGGTTTCGAACTGGGTATTGCATTAATCAATCTACTGTGTAGTACTCCCCTTTCCGAATAACAAATACCACATCGCTCGTCATTGAATCATCCACATGTTTTCTTCCGACATTCGCATGCCACGAAGACCTATAACGCTTGGACAAGAAAATAGACACACTCTACACCGGCCACTGGAAACAATCTAGTGTGACCAAAAGACAACGTATGAGCAAGCACAAACATGTCGCCAGAGCCAAAGGTCGATCATCTAGTACTCGGCCTCAGCGCCTTCCTCGCCTTCAGCAGAGTCCGTGGCCACCTCCTCGTAGTCGCGCTCAAGCGCAGCCAAGTCTTCACGAGCCTCCGAGAACTCACCTTCCTCCATACCCTCACCAACGTACCAGTGCACGAAGGCACGCTTTGAGTACATGAGATCGAACTTGTGGGACAGAGCGGACCATGCCTCAGCGATTGCAGTGGTGTTAGAAAGCATGCAGCTGCAAGAAACATCAGTAGGGGCTAGGTAGCGGAGGGAAGCTGGCAGAACTCACACTGCACGCTTGACCTTTGCCAGATCTCCATTGGGCACCATTTCTGGTGGCTGGTAGCAGATACCAATCTTGAAGCCAGTTGGGCACCAGTCGACAAATTGAATGGTGCGCTTGGTCTTGAGCGTGGCAACAGCTGCGTGCACATCATTTGGTACAACGTCACCACGATAAAGTAGACATGTTGCCATATATTTGCCGTTGCGTGGGTCACATTTCACCATCTGGTTGTTGGGCTCGAAGCAGTGCATCGAGATCTCTTGGACCGAATTGGATTCATGTGCAGCCTTGGCCGCAGACACAATTGGAGAGTAGGCAACGAGAGGGAAGTGGATACGTGGATATGGTACAAGATTGGTCTGGAATTCGTTCAGATCGACGTTAAGAGATCCGTCGAAGCGTAAAGAGGCAGTGATTGAAGAGACGACTATGAAAGCTGTCAGTGAAGTTAAGCCACTACATATCAACCGAACGTACCTTGAGCAATCAGGCGGTTGAGGTTCTCATAGCTGGGTCGTTCAATGCCCAAATTACGACGGCAGATATCATATATCGCCTCATTATCAACCATGAAGCTACAGTCGGAGTGTTCCAGAGTGGTATGAGTGGTCAGGATGGAGTTGTATGGCTCCACGACGGATGTGGCGACTTGAGGAGCGGGGTAGACACAAAACTCAAGCTTGCACTTCTTGCCGTAATCGACCGAGAGACGTTCCATGAGTAGAGCCCCGAATCCAGATCCGGTTCCCCCACCAAACGAGTGGAATACCAAGAATCCTTGCAGCCCAGAGCAGTTATCTGCAACATGACGCACTTTGTCCAGCACCTGGTCAATGAGCTCCTTTCCAACAGTGTAGTGGCCACGAGCATAATTATTGGAAGCATCCTCCTTGCCAGTAATCATCATCTCAGGGTGGAAAAGGCTTCGGTAGGTACCAGTACGGACTTCGTCGACAACATTGGGTTCGAGATCGCAATAGATCGTGCGAGGAACATATTTGCCCTGACCTAAGACACTTCATTATCAGCGTGACCCTGACGGTAGATATGCAGTGTTTGTTTTGCGTACCAGTCTCGGAGAAGAAAGTGCTGAAACCTTGGTCTGGTTCGGCAGCTTTCCGCTCTTCAGTGAGGTATCCGTCAGGCTGCAGCAGAGGCACGCGTCAGTCATTGTCGTGCAATGGCTAGGAGGCTGATAGATAGATTGAAGTGTTGTAAACTCACCTGGATGCCGTGTTCCAAGCAGTAGAGCTGTTTTGATATATCAATATGATCCTTAACCCTTTTTTTGCAGAAGCCCCGCTATTTGTGGGGGTCTGCAAGAATTGTTGCAAAGCTTACCTCCCAGCAGGAATTCGCGATTTGGCAGCCAGCTTGGCCGACTGTGCGCGTAAACAAGTCAGTATGGGATTCACGGTGTTGACGGATCGAGTTGTAGGCTCATGCAAGGCGCGTGTTGGGGGAAAACTCACCGTTCAAACTGATGACTTCTCTCATGATTAAGGCAATGTAGACTTGAGTTTGCTATGCCTTGCAATGTTTGTCTTAGGAGACAAGAGGGAGCAAATTGGAATGGTGGTAGGTGGAGGTAGATAGTGTACTCAGTAATGAGGAGAATTTGTGTGGGCGTTGTTGTTGTCCCCTGCAGAAAGCGCGAATCAAGCGATCAACAACGCTAACCATAACCGGAGAGGCTTGAGTCGTGTTATCAAAAGATATCAACCTCATGCAACACAAAAGCTTTTAGTGACCCAAAGTCGTCTGTACGACACTAGGAACTCGCCCTTTCCGTGTGTTGGGTAGCTTGGTTAGCGTGAAGGGCTTTATGCCCAGCTATGCAGCTACTGGCGTTTCTACAAATCCTAGCCTGTTGTGTACTTCTGGTCCTTGGCAACGTAGAGAAGACCATCTTCCTTGGCCCAGAAGTTATACGCGTTCCTCAACAGCATCCTAACTTACAAGATTTGTATCTGGATACTCTATCCCCTTCTACGTCGACTTTGCGCCTTAAGCTCCGCGCGGCATTTCCAAAACCCAATGCTGAGAGGGGAGAGGCGTCATGGTTCCTGCTTGATGGGCTAAGGCAACACCAGCGTTACGAAGTACGTCTTTGTTGGGCAGCAACAGTAAGCAAGCACGTCTTTCGCATAAACGAGTTTGTCGCGCCTCCACCTTCCGCGTGCTGAGATGGAAATCAAGCAACCAACCTCATTCAACTTCGACTTATTTACACTTGACGAAGTATTCAATACCCCAAGCATTATCACTTCGCTAGCAGTCTACTCGGAATCACGGCAAGATTATCCCTCCGTGATCAACACTCCACGTCCCGCCTCAGCAGGTGCAGACCCTGTATCGATCCTCTTCCTCCGGGTTGAGGCTGCCGCCGACTACTTCACAACCAATAAGACGCTTATGCTAAATGTCCCTCCAGTGAATGTTGATATCAGTAAGTCTCAATCCTGTAGGTTTTTTTTGTCTGAAAGCTAATGCCCAGTTGCTAGTCCTAGATCCATACGTATTTGGCGTTTTCCCTCGATCCCTGGCGCCAACAGCCGCTTATTTAATTATCATTGCCGTACTTGCCTGGTACCTATCAGGGTACATCTGGCAAAGACTCCATCAGATTGCACAAGAAAGAAGTGGAAAAGATGCCCCATTCAACACTTCCACAGCAAGCGGTCGTAAAGCGAAAGTCATCTGAGGATAGGATCGAAGAGCGCTTTCAAGCTGGTCTTCAACTCCAAAGGTTATACGAACTCCCAATCTATCGACTACCTGCGGAGATCTTGCTCAATGTTCTCAACCGGCTCAACGTTCAAGATTATCCGGCCCTAATAGCAGCAGCTTGGCACCTACTTCGCCACCATGGTATCGCGCCCTCAATCGCAACTCCAAAGCTTCACTGGATTCTCGTAGAGCCTCGCCGAGGCTTTTATACGTCATTCGAGCATGCCACTGATTACTCTCTAGAGAAGTCCCTACCAGCAGAGGTCCGCAAGCAAATGTTTTCAAGACTTGCGCCGGGACCCTCATTTTTCAGGACCTTCACCGACGTGGGCGTCCGCTTGCGGGGGGGCTTTGAGCTGTTACCCCCAGAACTGAAGGACCTTATATTTAGCAAGCTCGACCCCGCAACGAAGGTCAATGTTGCTCTGGCAGGCTATCGATTCTCGGATCGCGATATTGAATGGTTGACACACAAAGAAGTCTGATCGTGAGCAGGGCTCGAGAGGTTGGAATTATACTGTATTGGAAAGATGGACCTGTCATTCAAGCTCTGCAAGCATAGATAGACACATTTTCTGCGATAATTGACAATTAACCGTCCGTCACCACACTTTGTGAGCAAGTACTAGCGTGCACCAACACCAATGCACTACTTACACTCTACGAGGTAAGACAATTCTCACGTTGTCTAAAATAACGTGATTCATATCCATTCAGTAGGTTTAAGTACGGTACATGCTACCAGCACTTAGGAGCCCTACCCATGTCTTAACCCAGAGCACCAGCCCTGGGTAGACATATCCAGTCCCTGATTCCCACCATGCTGAAAGATAGACCTCAGCGTCATCCTATGGCCACAGCGTAAGTTCTAAGGTCCTGCGACCGGCTCGTACTCAGGGGATTCCTGGAAGCTGCGACGGTTCATCACGAGCTAAAAACCTCCAGCAACTGACGAATGGCAACTTGTCCAGCGACCAGTATTTGAATATGGTCCACAACTGCTCTCCATGTCGGCAATTCCTCACTCGAGTTGGTCTCAGAGTACGTTTTTGGAGCAATTTTGCGCACTGTTGGAATTGCATTACTCTTATTCGCTAGATGGCAACCAGCGTACTGCTCACTAAATAAACTCCTTGATTGTTTGGCGCAAGATTCTTTCCTAGACGTAGAGTCTCCTTAATACAAAAGTTCTCGCTTGAATGATGGAATCAGGCTCGTCTTCAAAGAATTCGATAAGCTCTCAACTGTAATGTTCACGACATGGATAGACCTGCAGAAACAGAAATCCGAAAGTGCAAGCTTCCCAGCTATGAACTTCAATCAACAACTTGAAGCATCGAAAGGCTGGCTCGGAATTTGCGAGAAACATTCGGCAGACGAGCGCGAAGAGATTCATGTAGAATGTCAAGAGGACAACGATCTTGCCATTCCCGTTGAGAGAGTCTTGAACCTGGCGGACGTTGCAACGGGCATTGTGCGCCTTGTTGAGCCCGCCAATCACAAAGTCCGATACGTGGCCCTTAGTCATTGTCCTTCCAATGAATCTAGATCTAATTTTTATTTAGTGCTGAGTGGCTCGTAGAAGCGGAAAAAATGGCAGAGATATATCAAAACTCATACTCGACCATTACAGCAGCAAGAGCACAGAATTCTCAACATGGCTTTCTGTTCGATTTCCATGATGATAATGTTCACTACGAAATCAAGGCTGAGGCACCGTGAGACAAAGACGTATCCGAATACCATACATTTCATGCTAGTCTTCAGATCAACCACAAATCTTCTATATCAGATTCAACTCCCGTAGACGGACGTGCTTGGTGCTTGCAAGAATGGTATCTTCCCAAAAGGCTCGTCGCATCTTATCTGAATTATATACGACTCATTGTTTGCGTAGTGTTGAAACTCGGTTCGGACGGACAAATGAGAAACAGCACCTGGACGCGAACTATTGCTAAAGGTCTTGGAATGGAGAGGCAAGACCCTTTCCGAAAGCTCTGCGAGAATATCAGGACAGACCTGGTTTGACGAAGTCTTACAAAACCCGCAAACAAGCTCCTAGCAGTAGCGCGTCTAGCGCAAGTGATTGAGAAGAGACTCTTTGGAGTTCCAGATCACAAGTATTTAGCAGGGTTCTGGAGCACAAGGATATCAATAGATCTCAGCTCTTCTGTCCTGGATGTTGACTCTGCGACCGAGTCTATCGAAGGTATACCCACTTGTAGCTGGGCATCTGTCACAGCTCCCACTGACTACATTTATGGCGATCCATCAGACACCTTTGTTGAGCTGGTAGAAGCTCGTTGTACCGGATACGCTCGCCCCAAAGAGACCCTAGCTTCACTGAGGGTCAAGGGTTTCGTCGTACCATTGTGTTTTAGGGTGGACTATCGGCCGAGTGAACGTCCAAGTCTGTCTTTCTGGGTCAACGAAGCATCTGCAATGACCGCAACAACAGAAGAAATTGAGGCAGAACGAAAGGCTTCTCGAATAACAAGCTGTTGCGTCTAGGATATGCCAATCTGCCCTGCTTCGCACGACTACGAAGCCATTGGAGAGACACATAGATCGCGTCTACCCAGAGTTCCTTCTAGTGTACGAGCGTCAGAAAAACAGGCTATTCGAAATAGATCGCCCAGGAGAAGATCTTTGGATCGAGACTGCTGACCGTTCTCAAATCCCTGCAGAAGCCCTCTGGGAGCCGGACAGACCTTCCGCACGGAGGACCATTACAATCATGTAATCTGAAGCGCAGGATAGACTAGTCTTAGAAAGCAGTGTCGCGTTCCTGCGTTCTTGATAATGCATCTCTCCAACCAGGATATCTAATATACTTTCAAGATGTCTCCTAATGGGCTCAATTACTTTTTCGCAATCTCTAAGGCCCTTATGTAGGCTATATAAGAGCGCGCGCTTCTCTAAACACTTGAACGAAAAGGGGTAAATAAGTGGAAAGAAATCGTAAGCGCGAAAGTAACGCTGTATAGTTGGTCTAATATAGAGCTTTTGCCTTGCCTGCCAGACGATATGTCTTTGCCGCTCTCACCAACGCGATGTACTGAACAGGGATGTACCCAGAGGAAATTAGAGCGCATTGCAAATATTCATGTATTAATTATTATGTTGTTAGGACTGTGTACCAGACGAACAAGTCCTGATTGGGAAACAAAACAACGAACGCCAGATAGCCTTTAGCTCCAAGGGAATCATATACTGCATGCACATGCTCTGTTCCTTTTGTGGCCTACATAGTCAGATACTCGACAATACTCCCGAATTTCCCGCAATCAGCATACCTCCTATTTGACCTTTCATCCTGCTCCATGACAGTCTGCAATCGTCGCGCCACCGCCAGAAATAACAGCTCGCCCCACGCAATCCTTCACCCCGATTGGAAGATGGCCGGATGCGTACCATTGATACACTGGGTCTTTGGGTGTCATCTGGAAACTCCATTTGGTTAAAGCGCCGCATCCCTTGAGCTGCTTCTCTAGACCTGATCCATCGGTACCGAGTTTCGAGGCGTCAAAATTCTTACCACGGATCTGGAATTCGTCGTACACGACTTTGTAAGATACGTCGCAACTATCGGCGTCTGGACCAGCAGATGGAGATGGCGAGGGTGGGGGCGGTGGAGGTGGAGGTGGAGGTGGCGGTGGCGGTGGGGCCGTTGTCGGGGTTGCTTGTATGGCGGTTGGACAAGCCTGTCGCTTGATGTTTGCATGTCTACCGTTGGTTCTTTCCTTAAGAAACCGCGGAGGATTGACTCCTGCTTGATGGTATTGTATGATGGCGGTCTCGGCGCTGGTGACCAGGTTTCGCATGTCCCCTGATTGGACCCCCGGCAGCCTCCTAAACTCGAATAGAGGGACTGCACGGCTGGGATTGCTGTTGATGACGTTTTCCAATACGTTTCCTAGGCCGCCGATCGAACTGTCAATGGCCTGATCAAGCACACTGAGTCTATCCGGCGAAACGCCATCTTCAATACTCTGTATCCATTCTTGCACCTTGAGGCTCTGGGGCTGTCCCTCGCTCGGTTTCACGGTGAATGTTTGCGAATCCATCTTCGTGTTCGGTACCGGCGCACTTACAGTTCCGGTGCAATAGTCCGAGTCGAGACTGCGAAGATCGTCAGTTCTGCTTGAGTTTCAAAAGCATCTCAACGTAACCTACGCAACACCATTACCACCGGCGTTATTCTTGTAGCAGGCAAGAATCTTCACAAGTTCATAGAGCGTGTTGGGGCTAAGTGGAACCCTAGACTTGACCTGAGCGAAAATGGTGGTGAACTCAGTTCGAGGCATAATTGAGGTCAATTCTTTAGGACTCTTGTCATCCTCCTCTGCCTTAGCACTTTTGGCGTACGACAGAATTAGTGAAAAGAACCCAAGTACGTCGGCCTTGACACTATCTGCCGAAATGGTATTTGGGTTGCTCTGAAAGAAATCCCTGGTAACCCATACCATGTTTCGCTCAGGCACTTTGGTTGGTAGTAGAGCAGAAGCTGTTTTAGTTACGGCTTTAGAAAAAAGGTCACTGATGGCCTCTAGCGGTAACGGTGCCGTGACTTGTGTCGCCCACTTGATCTGATCTGCTTGATTGCCAGGTTCAGGCTGATCGATCTTCCAAGGATTGCAGGGACTGCCTTCAACGGTCACATCATCAGTGATAGCGTTTGACGGATTCCATGAAGTCTGTGAAGCGGGATTATTAGATAACCTGAGTATGGGGAAGTCGAATTTGAACTTACAATATCATTTGCAACCGCAGACGCAGCTGTTGCCGCGTCACCGCTCCCAATCTTGATCAGTTTGCCATTCAAGATATACTCTGCGGTAAGCCGGCCGTCCTCACTAACAGTAGTATCTGTAGTAAGCTTCCAGTTGGTACCTTGCCGCTGATCGACTAATGCCCCCTTTGACACATCTATCTGATCTTTGGTACATGTCCCACTCGGTCGGAACAGGACTTCTCCAGCCTCAAACTCAACACCAATTCCTGCCGATTGATCACTTGTCGGACCATCTAAGGTGGCTGCTTGGTTACCGTTCTCATCATTGGGACATCTACCAATGCAACAAAAGGCGTTGCCTCGTCTTTCAAAGTCGGACGCTAAGGCGTTGATTGATAGAGATAGAAGGATTGGGAGTAAGATCACAGCTTTATTGGCAGAGCGGGTAAGGAGGTGCATGCTGAAGGCCGAATGTAGTAGGGTTTCGGGCAGACTGACATGTTAGTATCGTATCCCGACAGCGGATAAAGCCTCCTTATATACGATGGAACCCGAAGGGCTCAGCTCATAAAAAGACACCATCCTCCTGAGGCATTGAACCAGATCACAGGGCTACCAGATAGATCCTCCCATGCCGTAAGGCGAAGCAATCCAACATATCAGCGAGCTGTGACTTCTCCTCCAATGAAGCTTGTAAAGCCAAGACTTACGACCTTCCTGCCAGATTGTAGGATAAAAACACCACTGGTGACAGTGGCGCAGGATGGATCAGATCAGAAATCCCAAGCCAAGATTGAAACATAGTTCTGTTTTATCCTATAGGATTGAGTGTAACAGTATTGTCCTGCTGATACATTCAAATCCATCAATGAGAGAACGGTCTGGGGTCAATAAGTCGTTGGACTAAACCTGGTGTTCCTTGAAGGAAGACAGGTGACTCTGAGGCAGGATGTGTCGTGTTGCATGGGAGTGCCATTGGCATATTGAGCACCAACAACAAAAGGAACCTAAGCCGTGCGAGTGCGTATGAGAATGGTGTACGGCACAGATCCCGCGCGTATTTTCCGTAAATATTTCGCTTTGAGCACTGCAAGTGACAAGTATGGCGATCCATTGTTCTATCTTCCTGTGTTTGATACAGTTGTTTCATCCTCCTGGATTTGATAGAATTGCGGCGTGCACCTCCAAATGGGCTAAGATTAAGGGAAAGGAAATGGTTAGCGACGTTGTTTGGGGAAGCGAGTACTATGTACGGACTAAGGTTTCATTAGTCGCAAGCTACGGTAAATAGAACTAGGCTAGTCCTACCTATGACGTGCGCTACCAAAATCTGCCTAATCATACGTGTCACTTCACGTCAGCCTTATAATGATACCTTATGCTCTGAGTCCTGGTCAGCACTCAGCCCATACATACGCACAGAATCACAAAGTCCAGTCTTGATCCTATGATCGCTATCATCCTAAGAAATCCACTCACAGACTGGAAATAACGCCACTGCGAACCAGCATAGACTGCCACCATGCTGTTACCTTCAACTCAGGATAGCAACAGTACTCTCTTGTCAATGCCGGTAGAGCTAGTGACGAAAGTCATCAGTCTTCTACCTTCTTTCGTCGATGTTCTCGCCCTAGCAGCAACATGTCGTCGGCTCAGACAAATTTGGGTCACAAACGTGACTTCGATTTACAGCCAGGTTGCTTTGAGAAGTATCCCTTGCGAGCGCTACGCACGTCGCTTCCTTAGCGATCAAGGTGGACCAGCTACGGACTTCCCCACGCTGTCTGCTAGAGATGTCCTTTGTATGTTACGAAATTCACGTGTGATAGAGAAGGCCATTCTTCAGTTTGAAGAACACATCGTTGGCAGAGTTAGGTGTACGCTCTATACCCCAGTCTAGCATATCAAGTACAGTCCTAATCAACTATGAAGGCGGCGGCGGCATTAATGGTGAGAAATTCTATGGTCCGAAAGGGGCTAGGCCGCGATATCATCCACCAACGCTGACACGGACTGAACGCCCACGTTTCATCCGATCTTACTATCAGCTCTGGGGTATGTTGAAGTTGAACCCTGCTCAATGGCAATCGAGACTCGAGTCTATCACATTGAAACGCCTTTTCGAGTTGCACGAGATGACTAAACTGTGGCAAAGCATTGGAAGGGAAGAGGTGAGGCCGCCTCCTCGATGGCCAAACCCAAAGCCCAACTACGTCCCCGATATTGACAAAGGACGATCCAAAGAGCGCGTGACGCTTGAAAAGAGGATCTGGCAGCATATCGAGAATATATACCGGCCCATTCATAATGCAGAACCTGACGCGCCCTGGGCTTATACCTTGGAAGAGGGCGTCGACGGGTTTGTTGTTATTTGGGATCACTGGCAACCAGACCTCAAGGAAATTGTGCTTGGACGACGACGGGCAGAAATGTGTACAAGGCCAGAGTTCGTAAAGCAGTACCTGTGGGACGACACCTCAGAGGAAGAGATGTAGACGTGAAGGCTTCAACGGCCAGATAGACTCGTTACATAATTTTGGACCTGGGTCTTTTTTCCCCAGACGTACTAGATTAGAATACAACCCGTCTATCGTAATTGATGTAGTCTTTATTTCCAGTATCGGGCAGATAAGGTGTATCCGTTAGTAACAATTAGGTGCGCACAATTCAGGATCTTAACATCGATCAATTGAAGGTCAATTCGTACGACAAAGCTGCAACTGAGCCAGTCCATTGGTCAACCCATTGGATTATGGCCTTCCAAAGCCAAAGACACGAAGACAGTTTATCAAGGAAATTATCATTATGGGGACGTCACATTCTCACTAAAACTTGAGCCGCTCGAAGACCTTGATGTAATTGAATACAATTGCAACACCTTGCTAGGGTTTATATCTACCACAAGAATACTGAATCTTATAATACAACTGCGACAGAATACTTGACTATGGCTCTACCCGCCAAAAGACGCCGTCGAGCTCCATGGTGAGCAGAATCGATTTACAATACCCATGACTACGATACTACCAACAAGAAGGCCGCCTCTCATGGATCCAGCACTCTTTACGGTGTCGTCGCCGTCAACAAGCTAGGACGTAATATGGTCCAAGAGCAAGGAGTGCAAGTCCACAGAGTGCCAGCGCCTCAACAATAGCATCAAATGTGTGATGGATCACATGAGGGTGGGGCAGATAATGATGAGGCCCAACCGAGAAACTAAATATCAGAATACAGTACAGGAAGATTGACCAGATGGTGGAGTACATGAGGATGCTGTACGAGTGTATCACTAGGAGGTAAGCGCCTAGTGGCGATTGAAGAGAGTGACCACGGTGTAGCACTTCGAGCACGACATCTAGGGAAGGAAGACAGCTTGTAGGGAAAGGCAGGCATCTCTGAGGGTGATGTGTTAACGGATGTTATTACTCTGGAGGTAAAGTACTGTCATGGCAAGGGAAGAAGCCACAAACACCGTGCCAATAACTGAAACAGAGCTTGCAGACACAGACACAGCAGAGAGCTATAATCAAAATGGCAACGGGAGTGTCCGAAAGCACGATCAGTTCAACGGTACTTGCTTCCGAATTGATGTATGTAGCACTATAAGCAACACATGGCCCTATACAGTCTGCAAAATAGAATGGTTGGAGCCACCTGTCTGTCAAGTTCTACGATGCATATATCCCAGATATCTTACCCTTTCAATCATTACCTATTTAGACTGTGAACGAAGTAGCCTGCCAAGGTCTTGTTCTCAGCCATGGAAGATATCTTAGGTCCATCCCTAATTTATGTTATGAAGAAGAACTACGTTCACATCAAGGCAATTTCATATTGCTCAAGACGTCCACGAAGGACAAATCGAAGTAAAATTCTTAGGAGATCAATGTATAATACAACGGAGCATATCCATGAGTCTCAGTCATTCTCATCCCAAAGACTCAAAAAAAGGGAAAGGTCGCCTTGACTACCGAGCAGAGCTACCGGTGTGGAAGTTGTCATAAGAGTAACGCAACGACCCAGCACGTTGTAACGGTGAGGGCGTAGTACGATCCTCGGGGAGTATTGTGTGGGGGCCAGACCTTCCCCATAGATGACAGAATAGTACTGATCAGGAACAAGTTTTTGCTCACTGTGACCAAGGGTTTTGATCTGTTGCAATATCGCTACTCCCATTCTATCGCTCGCTTAGCTAGTTCCTTCAATTTTTCCTTGTCTAGTCCATTGCGACCATTCTAGCGCGTTCTGCCCCTATTCCAATGGCCATTGCGCTTCATGGCCTCATGTATATATAGAGCATCTTCCATAGATCTTAGGAAGTCAGGCAATGCACCGTTCATCCATAGAATCGAGTCCTAGCATTGCAACATGATCCGTGGCGAAGATCTACTTTTAAATGAAGAAGCACGTCTGAGTTGATAGTACGCAAAGGAGCCAGGTGAAATGGAAGTCGCGCCAAGCCTAGACGAAACATGATACCAGAACGAGAGGCGGATTGATTCTTCCACGGTGGCCTTGATAGATAATTCAGGAGAAGTAAAGTCCTCTGCAAAAGGAGCGAGAGCCTTCTCTACTAATTGCATACGTTGAGCCTGATATACGATGGTGTGGGCTGCGGTATCCCCACCTCGGTCATATACCCATTTGTATATTCGATCTCCGGATTGAATAGATCCCGCCCCAACGTGGATGATCGATGCTTTCTCGAAAGAATCAGAAAGGCCTTAGAGAGTGTCAATAAAGCAGTATACTTTTCCATCGCTTATAGCTGACCTTAACCCGCCCATTGGGAGTCGCGCTTTTTCCCCCGAAAATATGAGATGTATCTGACAGATTGGGAGCTTAGCGACGTAAGACCTTCGTCACAATCTATTACGGCTCTGAGGTCCTTGCTCCCATGTCTGCTAGTTTTTTCATTGTTGCAAGGCACCTGAGTGTCATCATAGATCTTAAGTATTCCAGATCGCACTGGTCGAGTTAGAGCCCATACATATCGGCCAACTGCAGCCAATCATTGCGAATGGCTTCCCGGCCGGCTCATGAATGGCCAATCAGCGAGGAAGGCCAAGTCAGGCCCAAGCAGAAACCTCTGAGGCAACCCTAGGTGCAGCTGCAGAAGCAAACCCTGAGCTGCAGCTCGGGAACATCATAAGAAACAATTGCTCCAGTAACGAAAGCCGAAGTATTGCCGACCAATTCCTACCCTTTAGGTACGCGAACGTTCTGCCGGGCCCATGCCCTAGAATCAGTGCTTTGAAATATGCTTCCGAGACCACTTAATGGACAAGCTCCTCGGAATACTACATACAGCCGCGGATTTAATTTATCTAGGTACATAGGCTTAACATAAGCTTAGCATACGAGACCAATTGGAGTTCTTGTCCCTAGAATTCAGAGAACCTAGAATTCAGAGAACCTAGAATTCAGGGAACTTCTTTCCTTAAAAACATACAAATAGTTCAGCATTGCCCGATGGCCCGCCGCTATATTCTACTAACAGGACGCAAGTCTACCATATTTGAGCTGCAAATCAACCCAACTTAGCATCAGCATCATCCTCAGCCTCAGCCTCAAATCGCGTGGTCTTCGCAGGATTCGGGCCCGGATACTGATATTCAAACCAAATCAGCTACCTCAGTCATTTCCAGATATTTGTTGAAGCAGACTAAACAGAACTGGTGGTAAGACAGAAGGAAGTTCCTTTTCAAAATTTCCTAAAAGTAGAGTATACTTCAAGGACTTCTTTGTGAAGCTGCTCCAAGGCCATTTTGCTTCAGTCTTACCTGCCTGATATCCTTGCCAATATAACTCGCCCTACTCAGTCCTACTCAAGACCAAACATCTCAGTCAACACATCCCCTAATTGCGATAGCTCAATCAGACATCAAACATCACGAGCTTCAAGGTTGGATAATCGAGTACATTGGGGTCGGTCATTTAGGCAGCCCAAGCCTACTCCTCTGCCTGCTCATGGCTTTCAACCACTGCGCTGCCTTCTCCTTCTCTTTCTGCTTCGCACGCTGTTGCTCCCAGCGCATAAGATAGCATGCAGGCGCAAACAGAATGGTGTTGACGACCACCCATGCAACCAGGATCCCAAAGTTGAGGCCAATTCTGGAATGCAGGTCAAATAGGATCTGATGTGATGCCTCCACGACTAGGACACCGATTAGTCATGTGTACCTTCTTCGTTCCTTACATCAAGTGACGTTGAATTCGGATTGAACATACCATTATGCAGCGGAAAAGCATAACCATAATAATAGAAGTGGGGTGTGAGATCCAAGCTATAAAACCCTGTCGACACGTTCGCAATGACCCAGAAGATCAACCACATAGCCGTCCACGGCTGCCCAAGCGCCATAGCAACGTTCTCGCACGAAAGTCCCAAAGCCGACATTCCAAAGAAATTGATCATCCAATACACAACAAACGAGCCTTTGCCATACGCGGTTGGATTGATGGCAGGCTCCGTCGGTGAGGCAGGTGGATTCGAAAAGGGAACCTGGAATGCCATGGCAACGAAGGAATAACCCAGCGAGAGAAAGAAGTATGCGGCTGTTGTGGCGAACCACCGCCATATGATAAGCTGGTGGAAGTGCAACGGTGGGTGGCCGCGGGGTGAGAGGTACTTTAGGTGAATGGGGAGGAAGAATGTGAAGCTGAAGAATGCGATGATGATCAGATAGATAAGGCCAATGGAGACTGCTGGAGTGACGTTAGCAGGTCCAAATGGCCGGAGATCATATGTCGTGAAACCCATAGCTGGGGAAACAGTCTGTGGAGCTAGCGCTAAGTTGGCACGGGAAATGCTGGTGTTCTGCATAATGCTTTGGGCCCACAGAGAGCCGAATGTAGATGTTACTTCTTTCTCGAAGGCCGTTAGCTGTGGTACCACATACGTGGGTATGGTATTCTGATCTCGTGCAGATACGTAAATTATCTGAGCTGCGCCATTAGGATCGTAAGAAGCGTTAGCCTGATCAACGGCTTGACGAAGGAGCGTGGTGGCATTAGCATTGATGATGATGGCAGCATGAGCTTTGAAGTCATAAACTGCTTTTCGTACAGCCATCGGGTCATTGTTGAATTGCGATGGAGGCATGGTCACATAGCCAAGATGTGGATCCTGACTTTCGACTATCTGCTTCGTGGCTTGAACGATCGTTGGTCCTATCATCGGTGTTTCGCCTTGGTAAGGAGGCACTTGGCCGTCGAAATCGACAACGTAGACGATCAATGAGGCCATATTCTTCGGGATGTGATAGAATGCACCGTTGAACAAAGATAGCACAAGCAAGATAAAGAG
This sequence comes from Cladonia metacorallifera KoLRI002260, assembly GCA_000482085.2. NCBI lineage: Eukaryota > Fungi > Ascomycota > Lecanoromycetes > Lecanorales > Cladoniaceae > Cladonia > Cladonia metacorallifera. Next base: position 262,024 of record KI911121.1, on the reverse strand, counting down.
GAAGAGTATCAATACTTGCGGCACGCATCAGATATCAAGTAAGATATCGCAGGATCTTTGGAAGGAACATTCTCACCAGTCCTCAACCACAGCTTGATTACATGTAGGCGAACATTAACCAAGTCATGGTGCCAAAAACCCACGTGTCTCGGTTTCTCATCATGATCTTGTTGACCGCTTTCGCTCTCACTTCCAGCATTGTACTCTGTTGCCTCGGATGTTGTCTTTATGTTGTTCAACGTCAACAGGCCAGGATTGAGAGTATCGATCTCTCGTTCCTCTAATTCGCGGTCCGATTCGACCATCGGAGGGTGCGATCCTGTACCCACCGGATCAAGGCGGTTCGAGGACATTGCGAAAATAAGAAAGGAAACGCGCCTTGAGAATGACTACAGTAGCAGTGAACGAGACAGAACGATAAGCTTATGATAGATCATGTCAAAATTTTGTGTAGTATGCTGGGGAAAAGACCCTCATAAGGCGGGATGCTCCGTGCGCATGTACGTTGATGACTAAAGACTTGCGCCCACTTCTCACAATGTTACAAAGGCCGAAGGTCAGTGGAACGATACAGGGGTGGAGAGAGATCCTTCGTGGATGATTAACCTCATACTCCCTAGTGTCCATGCAGAGTTGGCTTGGTCAGCGGTTGGCGGGGTTTATGACGTCTTAGTAATGTCTTGAACTAGCTTACTCAAGCATCTCTGACTGGTGTCTCTTCCTACCACCGTCAATGGCAGACTATATGTCTCTGACGGTAGCGCGACACTGTTGCAGTGTTGATGGGAGTCACTTGACAATTGAATCCAATCTGCGGTTGCTAAGCCGGCAAGACTAGGTAACTTCTGGACCTGAGGTGTGCATTGAGCCCTGCCCGACTGCTATGTATATTTGTGCCATGATTGGCACCTCTTCGCAGAAGCTCTAGCGGTTTACACGGTATCCTAGGGAAATCAGCCACCACAGCGACAAGTAATCGTACAAATTCTAGAAACAATTGAGGACATTAATCTTCTCTCCTTCGTGAGTAAGAATTCAGAGCAATATGCTCCATAGCCTGGAAGGTTCTTGCGGTCTTGGACTGCATACTCTGTCATTGTGAAGACCAAGGAAGCTGCGTTCTTGCTTGAGCCCAGTGAAAGAAGTTTCAATTAGTCAATGGTCTGGTACACTAGAATATGAAATAACAGTCACCCTGATCACTCAGCTCAGTGTGCCCTTGAGCGTCTGTCGTTCTCATATAAAGATCAACAGCAAAGGCGACCTTCTTATAGTTCTGATTAAAGGCCCACATCGCATCAAGTGCCTGCATCCACCCGCCATACGTCATGAAGACTTCCGATTCATAGCTTTGAATGTTACAGTCCAGAGAGGCCGAACCGACTGCCCACTGGTGTCCACCTGGAGGGAATACGGTCTGAGGTCTACTCGTTGCAGCTTCACTGATAGCTTGCTCTATTGTAGCTTCCACGTCGTGACTATTATACACTTGCTGGAATCTATAATCTCTAAAAGCAAGTGTCATATTCGGAGTGTCCCAACCCAATGGATCAGGAGGCGGGAAGACGGCTTTTCTGCTCTGAAAATAAGCTAGTATCTTGCTGTGTCGGATCAACTTACGTTAAATTTTGCAAGACCCAAGAGAGGGTATTGTTATCGGCGTAGAGCATAGGGTTGATTGAAGGCGTTTGGGCGGGACTTCGCCCCAAGGACAGCAAGCTGATAGGTGGCGCCGCGATTGCGTAAACATATGGCAGGAGCAGAGCTAAGACGTATAACGTATCATAGGGTTTCATCTTCGATGTTTCGGATGGAATTAAAGTTGAAGGAAGAGGGATTAGATGCAACTTAATATAAGTATTCAATAACCCAACGAAATGATGTTGTCTGCGCATATCGGGAGCGTTTCAAAATGCTACAGTCTTACCCGGAAACATCCCAATTTCGACTTATCCTGCGGAAATATCATGGTAGCCGGATTAAAGAGGATGCTTATCAATGAAGATAGCCCCATCGTCAGTGAGGTTATGTCAGGTAGAAGCTCCTATTTCGGCTGCGGTAGAACTCTTGGGCCGGGAGGATACTTTGCCACCCGAAAGGCAATAAGTTGGCAAGAAACATCCATGATAAGTTGTAGGAGCGTTCGAGCTATACAGAGCTCACTGAAGGCTTTTGTGCGAAGTATGAAAAGTAAAATGTATGTTCACAGATTGACACCATCAATCTTCATTTGCGCTAAGCCTCTCGTGGCAGGCCCTAGCCCTACCGCGCTGCTTGTCCCCTAGAGCGTGCCCGGGACTTAACGGCGTAAGGGGCCCCGATCTCGATGTTGTAGCGGCCACCTATAGGGGGCTCGGGCTCCTAAAGCCCCAGCTAGGGAGTGTTTTTGAGCTCAGGGGCCATTATCATCGATGCCCGAGCGGCAGTTGTCTAGGCACCCGCCATAGGGGAGCTTCTACAGGGCTGAGATCTTAGCGCGCCAAGACTTTCGACATAAAATCCTAGATGTGATTTGTTTAGAGTGCTTAGTAAGCAATTCCCAGCCCTATATCTTCCAAAACAAATTTTTAAGAAAAGAACAACCACCTATAGTTATTTCATGAAATGTTTATGTTAGCTACCTTCTATTACTAATAAATAGGCCTCGAATTCCGAAGCTCATAAAACAAGCCAAAATTGAGGGTCTATCGAAGTTATGGATTCTCTTGGATCTTGGTGGGGTATGGGTGAGGTATGGTACGGAACCTACCCCAGTTAAACCCCACCATACCTACCAAAATCCAACAAAATCCAATTTATGCTTAACATTATGTGACTCTATTAGTGGCTTGGCAAGCACACACCTAAGGTATATATACCCTACTTTCTAGCACTGGTTTTACTCCTTAGCAGCCTGCAAAATGCTTTGGGATTCCCTACCCGTAGAGATTCATACGCGTATCCTAGAAGCCCTTGTTCTTCATGGAGATTCCGCCCGGTACGCTTCAGTATGTCGAGCATGGCAAATAATTATCGAGCAAAGGATTTTCGCAAGGATTAAAGTTTCGCGGTCACGTCTTGCTGGCTTCAGCGACATTGGCTACCGCCATCGGCATCTGGTGAAGTGTATATGGTTTTCCATAGAGCCTTCTGAGTACGACTGTCCGCAATGCGGAGACGCGTTGGTCTATAGTTGGCGTCAAGTCTCTTCCAAAACTAACAGGAAGGCGTTCCAGGGCCTTGTTGACCAGTTGAGTAGATGGGAACCAAACTGTCCGCATTGCGGAGGCGTGTTGGTCTATAATTGGCGTCAAGTTTCTTCCAAAAGTATCAGAAAGGCCATACAGGATCTTGTTATCCAGTTGAGTAGATGGGAACCGAGCGGCAGCTTATTACTGGATATCAGCGTCAAGGCTCCAAGCCGCTTGATGCATTCTTCCAATATCATCCAATATGGACCTCCTGTTGTTTCAGAACCGAAGGACAAAATCACTGAAAGCTCACATCGGCTCCACGATACCAGATTCCAGGACATGGCTGCATATGTATTCAAGAAAATCACCAACGTTCGCGAACCCAAGCCCGAACCCAGCCAAAAATTGCCAAAGGCGAGAGCTGTCACAAGCCTCCTCTTGCGCCGTCAAACTCGCCATCATTGGAAGTCAGAAGCACTTGAAGAGCTTCTAGACCTTCTTCCCGAGATCCAAGAAATCCATTACGAACCTTGGAGAGACTGGCGTCGAATGGAGGAACGACCCACCATTACAAGTAAGGCTCGAGACACGTTAGACATAAATTTTCCGCTAAAGCTTTGTAGCTACAATGCGGCTATGCAAGTCACTTAGATCTGACCAATTGAGGCGATTGGTGGTGTTTGAGAACTTCCATGGCAATAAACCAGCCATGTCCTTAGCAGTACAAACCGCAGAGATAGGCACCGCTTACGCCCTTGTCGAAGCCAGTCTTGGGCTTGAGCATCTCGCAGCATCGTTCGTTTCAGATGCTTCACATTTCTTTGATGCATGTCAAAAATGGAACATTTGGCCCAGGCTGGAATCGCTCGCACTGACCTCGAATATTCTAGAACCTCAACAGCATCCTCTCTATATCAACGATCTTCTTGAAACGATTGCGCTAGTAGCCATGAAGATGCCACGGCTAAAACTGATGGAGCTCTGGAATGGCAGGGCTGGGTTTGCGGGTGTTTTCAAATACCAAGTATTTGAAAGCGACCGCACTGCTAAGATTACTTGGCGAAGTACTTGGGATCTAACACTAGAGTCCCGTGTTCTGGAAGCATGGCAAGCCGTGGTATCCGACCGGGTGAACTGCAAGCTTGAGGTCGTTACAGAGACATTGGACGCCAACGTCGTTATCACATCTTATGGCGATGCTATCCGTTGCCTGATGCTTCTGAACACAGTCGTTCATCCCGTTTCCTTGTGGCAGATCCGAAAGGAGACTGCTCTGCAAAATCAGTCTAGGTATCCGTAAACTTGCAGACCCCTTCGGTACGAGGACGACGACGCTGTCTTAGATAGAAACAATTCTGGCACAGACCGGCTGATTTACCGTGATCTAGAGGCTCTGGGTCGTAACGCAGTCTCTCTCGCTTGTCATGACCTAATCTTCCTAGGACGGCAGCTGGTTGTAGAGATGGAAGCTTCCTCATTCATCGATTCCCTACTGAAATCGAGGATCTCCACCAATAGAGCTCTTGGGACCTATCTTCTGCTAGTGCTTCTTCTTGTTGGTCTCCTTCTCTTGCTCTATCTTCCTTCGGTAAGTATGGAGAGCAGCTACCCACATTGCGTGTTCTTCTTGCTCTTTCCTTGCACATCATACTATAGACCCGTCCCTTCCCATGCTTGCTTGGGCAAGCAATGCGTTTGGGAAATCCTTTCTTGGGAAGGAAAGTACGATGACCTCTGAAAGCAGACTCATAGGAAATTTGTCTCCGTTCCCTTTCTTTTTAACAACAACAACACCAACACCAACAACAACAACATCAACAACATCAACAACAACAACAACAACAACAACAACAACAGCAGCAGCAGCAACAACAACAGCAGCAGCAGCAGCAACAGCATCAACAACAGAATGTAAGTTAATGCAGTGCACCTTTACGTTTCTCCCTATCGTAAAGCCTTATGCCATCGTGTCTTAGCTGCGAGCATGTCATGGTGTTGCATCAAGATACGCAGAGGGCAGAGCATAAGCACAGATCCCCTGAGCCCCATGGCTGAATCGAGTTCCGTAACGATCTTTCCTGAGCATGAATTGGCTAATCGATGGTTTGTAGGGACCCAGGGGCCCTACAGGGTGGCCAGCGCTCCCGCCGCCTAGCAATTCGCGCCATGAGGGCCGAATTGCTGGCGGCGGGAGACGCCACCCTTGAGGCCGCTCGTCAGAGCATGGCCGTCGGGGGGGAGGCCGCCCTCCAGAGGTGGAGGCGCTGCCTCCTTCGTGAGGCGGCGGTCCGTGCGGCTTTGGCCGCTAGGAGATCTTTGAAATCGGTGAGTGAAATGGTTCACTTCCTCGATTCATCAACCCCATTGTGCATGAGGTCAAGGACTTGTTCGCGGAGTCAAGTTAGACTTCCCATATCTGGAACCTAGAACTGACATTGGATTGGTCATAGGTTAGAGGACGAAAAGGTTTGGGTGGGGGTGGGTGGGTTGTTGCCCAAAGTCTTGCGCATTGTAAGAGGAGATTGAGGCCTTGAGGCGCATTACGCAAGGTCAGTGTTGCATTATTTGTTTATTCGCATCAGTAGGATTTACATGTGTCCAGCGTATGACTCACCTTTTCTACATCGATCCCTCCTTTGGAACATTCCTACAAAAATCCCTCCGCCTTCTTCTCCTATCTCTACCAAAAATTGGCTGCCGCCTTCTTAAAGATCTGGCAAGTATCTTCCGAAGCCTCTGTTCAGCTGGTATCTTGGCCGTACGTCTTTCGAGCAACGGCCAACGGGTACTTGTTGCGGGGATGTGTCTGTTAATAGAAATCCAACATGCCTTCCGCCTCCTCCACCTTTCCTCACCGAAGAGTTGCTACCACCCTCACAAACATCAAGCAACCTACCTCCCAAAGCTTTTATTTAGCGGACATCCCAGCATCATCCTATACTAGATTCCGAACATGGGACCCTGATTCGGCCTATGCTATAGCGAGCCAACCGAGAGCGACTTTTTAATACCTTATTCCGAGTTATACTGGACTCAGATCCCCTTGGGAATACCTGCGAGCGAGTCAGAAAGCCACCAGATGTATCAGTGACCATGGCTTCTTGGCTGTCCGGATTCGCTACTTCAGCCTTTCCTGAGTCTCCTCCCATCCTAGAGACAACTGACCACCGAACTACCAAGCAATGGATTCACAACATGGTTGTTATTCAAAAGGACATAGATGAACTTTTGTCCACCGGAATGTGGGTGGGTTTGCCTTCTGGGTTGTGGGTGGGTTGTCGCCCACTGGGTCGTGGGTGGGTTGTTGTCCACTGGGTCATGGATGGATTGTTGCTTGTGGCTCGTTGGTGGGTTGTTGTCCACTGGGTCGTAGGGGATAATTTATTGTACATAGGGGTATAAATGGCTCGCTGGTTATTGATGTACAGGTGTCTTTGCTATCGGACTGCTCTGAGTTGGTCAGTGTTTTCTGTTTTATAACAATTCCCGTATCCTCTCACTTGCTATCAAAAACAAGATGGAAGAAGCCATTTCAGGCTCCCACTTGCTGCGCCACAGCACAGCCCCATGGTGCTTTCCCCTTGCTCCCTCGTTGCTCTCTCTGGAGCGGCCCTGCTCCTCTTCCTGAACGAAACAGGCACTTTCTAATCCTAAGTCCGGGGTGTATATAGTATATATGTTAATTTGATAGAGTGTTTGAAGTAATTCCATATTGGAATGATTAAACGAGGGAATAGTTTGTGCAGTATACATCGGTAAATGACCTATTGTCACCCTCTTGCCTTACCACCAAGTGGCACCATTCTTGCCCCTCAAAAATACAGACTAAGACCACCCGAATGCGATCAGTTCACGAATGACCATTCAAACTTGATAGACAGTATGGATGAACTTTAGTCCCAACACTTAGATACGGAGGGATGCTACACAGCCAGCAAGGTTGATGCTGCTTGTCTTAATTTCATTCTTAAGGTTGGACATAGCAATGTGCCAATACCCTGTCGTTCAAGGTCCAGTTAGTCCCCAAACAGATCCATCGGTCTGAGCACGGCCTGTGCACCAGCAGTTAGCGGTAGGCGACACAACGTGTCCCTGGAGGAAGACTTCGCCACTGTGGCGGATTCTATGGCTATATGAGGATAAGGACACGAAAGTGGGCTGTACTGCGTCACTAAATCGCCGATACTCATATATACCAATCGGAGTCTTTGTAAAGCTTGATCGACAAATATAACCTGCATATATATTGCCACGTCACGTTATGATTTGACGGGTTTCACGAGGGTGACTAATATCCTTAAAACGTGTTTCGTGTTTCATGTTTCATGTTTGTCCCACCCTTTACGAAAGTTAACAAGCTGGCCTTCTTTACATTCACTACGATGCGACGACATATTATCAATGACTTCTCTACTTCACAACCAGCTTGTTCGTGGGCTCGGGTCACGTCCTTCGGCCATGAGCTACGAAGAGATGCAAGCTGAGAAGGGCTTCTCCCCTACAATAGCCCTTCCCCGCATCCGGTGGCGAAGACCTGTTTCGTACAGAATCTTCACTTATCTGGCAGTCTTAGCGATTGTTCTCATGTCTTTTGTCACGCCTATCAGGCACCTTACCACTCCCTTCTTTGCTACACACTTCTCCCATTATCCAATCACGACTTTCAATACGAGGGAGATCGCCTCTCTAATGACGGAGTTCTATGAATTGCTTTCGCAGATGGGCCATTTTCCACCAGCGACAATCAAATACCCACCTCATCTCAATCCTCCAGTAAATGCTAAATTTGCGAAGTCCCTTGGCATGGCACCACAAGTTGTGGATCTTGTCCAGAAACTACCTTACATTGAGAGCAACGGACGGATATGGCTATTTGAAGGCATTTTTGCCGACTTTCGGGAAGATGAGGACTTGGAAAGCAGTCGAGATCCTTTTGGTGTAAAACCGGATGGATGGAGCTATTATAGCGAACGAGGGCCTTATATGAGGCCTTGGCAAGTCGCTCTGAATGCAGTGGGAAACCACGGCGCCGTTCTCTTGTTGGACACTTGGACGAGTAAGTCATTTAATACTGCTCTTGCTTGTACTCAAGATTAAGGTGGCTGAGCAGATCGCATCGTGATCACCAACGGACTATGTGGATGTTCCAAGGATCCACAATTAGAACAGATCAGTCACAAGCAGACTTGGTCAAGAAATGTCAATGCCTGGGAACACCTGCCAAGTCGACACGCGCCGGACGTGCTTCGAGACTTTATTAAAAAGTTTCGGGACCTAGAATGGCTGCCACCAGAGTATTCTCCATACTCTACGCCTTCGGTAGGTAGTCTTAATCATTCCAATGCAATTGCATGCGAAAAGGCCTCTTGTGTATGTGTCGTGCTGTTGTACTGACAATTTGTGAAGGACACCGTCGTCCGAGAGCTTTACCGGGCCAATGGATGGCCCGACCAGTTCAACCTTACAGCTTTTGAGGCTGCCAAAGCACGTAGCGCTAATTACACAAAAGAGACATGGGAGACGGAAGAGCCAGTTCACCTGGTTAGATGGCTGGATGACCATATAGATGGACTGGAACGAGCCATTCAGGAACTGAAGATAAATCAATTGGGCCTGGGAACCCCTGATCAGAATCAGAGGGCACTCGATTTTGACAGCGGCACAGCTCAAAAAATAGAGATAAGTGACGCATTCGTTGATCAACTGGACAGGACTAGGACAAGAAAAGAGTCCCGCAGGCTAGGAATGGACGAAGAAATTATGAGACAGGAAGTCAAATTGGCGGCAGCTAAAGAGGAGCTGCAAGCAGCCGAACGAAGGATGAACTTAGCTGGGTTATCTAGGAATGATCTGCCTCTTGGCGCGTCATACGTTGATCAGCAAGCTACTGCAGCTTACATCGATTTTCGGCGGACTCATAACGTTTAGGAGACAAGTTATGCATTGTTGAGACTTTGCTCTCCATGGAGCAACACGTCCCATCAGCGGAAGTTCCGGTCCATACCCACTAACAGTAACAGTCAATAAGTCATGTCGACATGAAAAAGCATAGTATTGGTCCCACAAGATCAGGGTTTGGCCTTCATAGGGCAGTCGCCGGGTGTTCTGTACTCTTATCTCGGACAACTTCCTCTCAAGTCCGGTTTCTGTAGGGCGGCGTCGAAACGTTAAGTATGGCTGGTTACGCGGGCAACAGGTGTGTAGACTGTTCTGGAAAGCAAAATTGCTATCCGTTTGATGGCCAAGCGCCACATGGCAAACTTGGATCAGTGAAGAGAAGGAAGGTTTGTTCCGCTGGCCGGACGCTATTGACAAAGGTTTTGATATAATCCAGTGGTTGCATGCAACAACTCCATAGACCCTTCCATTAACCCGACGGCGTGGGTACTATGTATTGACATCGTTCAGATATCGCCAGAGTGGTTCTATGACTCTCCAAAGGAAGTTTTCTTGGCATGGGTTTCGAGAATCCATTTGTTTCGTATCCCGTGATTTCCTCGTCACCACGTGTAGAGTATTCAAGCTGCCTGGGTCGGCGGCCCATGTAAAGCAAAATTGCCACTTTTCTTCGTGCGTTACGACAAGCTCCCTGACCTCCGCATAGTGTTCAAGACACGCCGGCCCCCCCCCCCCCCC
>KI911121.1:239612-251787 GCA_000482085.2 Cladonia metacorallifera KoLRI002260 | reverse complement strand
CCCCCCCCCCCCCCCCACCAGGGATTTATAGCGCTCTGAAATGGGCCAAAGGCTCCTCGTGCACCCGGAATATCTTGCAGCCAATGGTCGTACAGAGTCTCGCCGTGTACTTTTGCCACTCTCACGCCCTTGAATTGTGGAACGCTTCGCATCTCCGGGATCATATCCAGATGCTGTTCCAGTATACACTATTTTGAATCCACCATCTAGGAAAGCGCAGGATATTATCACCACGAAAATTGACGTATAGCGCGCGTTGAATTGCACTGTGGTCACCTCGAGAACGCGCTGAATATAGTGGTATCGATTGCAAAGCTTGTTGAAGGGGACAGTGCCGCATCGAGGGCGGCAGCGCTTGAAAGCGTAAGACGGCTGCAAGAGGACGTATGGACGTCACTGTGGGCTCTTGATAGACCCAGGCTCTGGTGGTTTAGGTTTCAAGTCTCGTTAGAGGCAATGAGCGTTGCTGAACAGGCACGGTTCAATTAGGGTCGCTGACGGGAAATTTGAAGATTGAGAGGGTGGTAGAGGATGAGGTCCATGGGCAGGGTTAGCCAATTCATACCTCAATAGCAGCCCTTTCTCGGATGTAGGAGCCTTTCTGTACGAGACGTGAGGACCGCAATGTTGACCAGGTTTCCTGGTGGAGCCCGTAGATCGTATTTGAAAGGAGCTGTACTGTGAAGTATATTAGCGCTCCCGCTCGGTGGTGTCGTAGGTTGGTATCAAAGACCTCTGTTTAGGAGAATGACAAGATGAGTCTTAACCCCGTGGCATACTACGAAGAGCGCCATCTATAATGCCATGCAAGCTGCTCCACAGCGACCCCCTAAAGTGACCCCTAGAGCTTACCCTTACCGCATAAGTTCTTAGGCCACTTAGGGGTGCCTCTAGGGGCTACCCACACTATCAGTGGCTGAGTTCGAGGTCGGGGTGCTATTAGCACATGGGGCTAAAGTTATAGCTGTGTGGCATCCTATACTAGCGCGAGTCAAGACTTGTCTTGTCATCCTCCGTACACTGTAAGGCTATTCGAATATATTAGCAAGGTATTACAGCTGTACGACTGTAAGTCCCAACAGAGTGCTGGTTGCTTTTACATGCTGTCTCTCAGCCCATACCTTACGGATTTGATGATCTCCATGTCGGCAAGCTTCTGTTCCTAAGATAGCTCTGCCTGATCAACGTGGTAATAAATCCAAGAATCATCCTTGCTAACCGAATGGTTTGAGCTACTATTGTCAGCGTTTGTCCTCCTGTTTCAATAGCCAATTTAAACTGTAAGGTAGGTTGAAGCCCCAGCCAAGATATCAGGTGTTCTGGGTGGAGAGACAGGCGGTTGATTTTTATCATTTCGACCTCAGGATTTCTGTGCCCTCGGCTTCAGATAGAGCACTGTTGAGACTGTTTATACCTTCTCAGTGACAGTCAAAAGGCTCCATTCCTTTCTCCACCTCTGGCGTCACCAAGGCGTCGTTGCGTCTCTAGCATCTGCCAGCAGTATCCAATAACGCTCCTTGTTATCAAGAATCTCCTAGCATGGACCCATTCTCGATCACAATAGGTATTGTCAGCGTTCTCGGCGTGGTACTACAGACGGTCCAGATGGCTAAGACCTATGTCAGCGAGGCAAAAGACAGCAAAAATGTTGCAACAGAGATACTAGCAGAGCTTTCTAGCCTGCAATCGAATCTAGAGCGACTCGATGCATTTCTTAAGCAGGATAATCAGGCGGCTTTACGGTTCACGCATACATCAGCGCTCACCGTTAATACCACCAGATAATCGTGACAAGCTTAAAAGGCTGCATAGGATCTTAAGCGACAAGCTGAGTAGCCACCCAGCAAGCCGAATGGGCAGCCTGAAATGGCCTTTGAGTGATACTGACCATCGTAAGACTGTGGAAGAGCTCAGAGCGTTTTCTCAGTGCATACAATTAGCTCTAAATACTGACGGTTGTGCTTTGCTTTCCAAAACTGCCACCGAGGTGCAGGAAGTATTGGCAAAGCAGCGAGAAACCTTAACAAAGCAACTAGATGCATTCGAACTCCTTGAAAGGCTTGATAACCGAGCATGTTTGCTAGAGGCAGCATGTCAGAAGCAGGCTCAATCATTACATGAGGAAAGCCAATCTAGGAAATGCGACGACGTACTGAATTGGTTGTCACCACCTGATCATACGCTAAAACACTATCATATCAGCAAGCCGCATGTAAAGGGTACTGGAGATTGGTTATTTCAAATGCATGAATTCGAATCTTGGCGTGATGAGCCACAAGCAATGTCCAATGTACTATGCTGCTATGGCATTCAAGGGGCTGGGAAGTCGGTGTTGGCGTATGATCTCTCTAAGGTTCTCTTTACTCGCCCTAATAATACTCTACAGGTCCCTGGTCATTGATAGACTTACGAATGATTTCAAACATCGGAACGTAGTCGTTGCATACTTTTACTTCGACTATTACGAACAGGGTCAAACTGCGCAGAATTACCAATTGGACGATGGAATGATTGCGAGTCTGCTCAAACAGCTCGCCTTCAAACAGCTCGCCATCTCAAAGCGGCTTCCGGGACCGGTTCTTGACCTTCATCAGAAAATGACACGCCAGCAAAGACCGCCTAAGCACGAAGACTTACAAGAAGCATTGCTACTTACTTGTAGCGAATTTGATCGAGTGTTTGTTGTGATCGATGCTCTGGATGAGTGTAATAAGAGTCAAAGGAGCGCAGTCCTGAGAGCATTGAGTAAATTGTGTCAATGCTCACCAGTCAGTATGTTTATAACCAGTCGTCCCCATGCAGAGGACATCTCGAAGGTTTTCAAGAAATCCCATAAGATAGTGATTGAAGCAGAGCCATCAGATATAGAGAAGTACGTGCATGACAAGCTTGATAACAGTGACGAAGTTGACACTTTCGATTCCGGGTTTCGAAACCTAATCGTCAAGAAGATCAGCCAAGGATGCCACCAAATGTAAGCCAAAAAGTATATTTGTTAGAAAAAGGCTCACGAGGTGCAGGGTTTTATTGGCAGTGCTACAAGTTCAGGCGATATTAGACGAGCCCACTGTGGGCGATATGAAGAAAGCGCTCGGTAAAGTGCCTCATGGTTTGAATGACGCGCTGGATTCTACTTTGTCAAGGATCCACGATCTACCAAAAAGAAGACGGCGAATAGGGTTGGAAACTCTGATGTGGATCTCTCATGCCAAACGGTCATTACTAGTTGATGAGCTTAGTGAAGCTTTTGCTATCGAATCGGGCCATAAATTCCTTGACAGAGACAGCCAGACAAGACTGGGGATTATGGTCGATTGTTGCATGGGCCTAGTGACCGTCGATGAAAAAACTTCCGAGGTACGACTTGTGCATTTTTCGGTCCAGGAGTATCTACTTGCAAACCAGAGCGCCTTGTTCCCTGATGCCGAAAAGATCATAGCCGAAGCGTGCATTACGTATTCACTATTCGACATCTTTGGTGAAGGTAACGGATGTTGCTCCCCCAGATATTTCATCGAGTACCTAATTATGTACCACCCGTTCGTCAAATACGCTTGCCAGTACTGGGGAATCCATGCACAACGCGTCATTGACAAAAACGTCGAAGATCTCGCCCTTGACCTTCTCCGAAGTTCAAGCCATCGGGCGTGCTCATATCAGCTTGCCCAGTTCTTTAGTGGTCGAAAAGAGAGGTACTGGGAACCAAAGGAGGCATCATCCTGTACGCCATTAACACTTGCGGCATCTTTTGGACTCGACAAACTTGTCGAACAGCTTTTTGACAATGGCGAAGTCACCATCGATGAAATGACATCTATGGGAACCACTCCGCTAATTGCAGCATCCTTGGCGGGAAATAGAACCATGACCGATCTTCTGTTGAGCCGAAATGCAGGCGTTACACTGTAAAATTGGTACGGCACAGCCTTACACTGCACAGCAGAGGCTGGGAAAGCGGCTTGCATACCTCAACTAATAGCGGCGGGACTCAGGGTTGACTTTAGAGATCAATTCGGCCGCACTAGGTTCCATTGTGCGACGATATCTGGACAGATTCAAACCATGGAAGCCTTGCTCGAATTTGGCGCTGATGTGAATGCTCAATGTACCAGTGATGGGTGCGATAGCGGCTGCACTCCGCTGCGCTACGCTGTCCTTTGTGAAAACTCTCTCGAGGTCGTCAGATTACTACTTGAGAAGGGAGCAAAGCTGAATCCCTCAACTACTCCCATGGTCACGCCTCTCCACGATGCAGCTGCATTGAATTTGCGGGACGCTCTGGAGCTTTTGCTAGGCCACGGGCTAGATGCCAATGCCAAGGCTCCCAATGGTAGCACTCCACTCCATTTTGCAGTGTGCAACGACCACACGGAGATAGTGTCTATGTTACTAGCACGCAGCGCAGATATCAATGCACAAAGCAATGATGGCGTCACTCCAGTATATCTTGCAGCAGAGTGTGGATGCGGCAGGACTTTAAAGCTATTACTTGACAATGATGCGGATCCAAATATCGAAACGGACGAGCAACTCACGGCTCTTGATATTGCATTCAGAGAAGGGTTCCTTGATATTGAATTTTTCCTTATTGAAGCGAATGCCCAAAGAGGGCGAAAACACGGTACTACAGAACGTCTATACGATTTCGGCAAAAGATCTGAGTACCTGAAGCAGCTATGGTTGGAAAACGCTGTATTTAGCCAAGGTCTTGACGGGTCGAGAGAAGCCGGGAAAGCCAACCAGATGCGTTCCATAATGAATGGCTCCAATATTCGAAGTTTCCTTGCAAAGGAAGGAAGACTGAGGTTAGTCAGATTGCTTCGTTCGCCCTCTACATAAATCATACTAACCAGCGCCCCGGAAATCATAGCAAGGTCCGCCCCCGCCCAGACTTGGCCCATTTGACGTTGAATGGCTCAGATATCAGAGAATCCTTAGGAGGAAGGTCAAAGATTGAGAGGATATTAAAAAAGAGGCACCGGAAGTCATGATCGCGGGCGAGACTTCGATATAGCTGCCTGGGGGCCTGGTCCCTACCTTTCAGCCACATGATGACGAATTGACGAGACAATGAATGCTACGCCGTGATGAATACACGTCTTGAGATCTAGAATTTCCACAATATACTCACATATTTTCTCTTAAGAAAACCAACAGCAACCCCAATAGGTTGTGCCCAACCGTGCCTTCACTCGGCAGTCCCATCTGGTTGAAACCCTAATCTATGCCAGGACATCTCACAGAACACGTCCACCTCAGCTTAATCCACCACATTGCCACAATTCCGCTCTCCAAATTTGCATTTCCAAACCATCACTACCCATCTTCACTGATAAACAAACACACCCAGAGCCTTTTCCCTATCAACCCTCACACTAAGCTACATATGCAACTGCCCCATCCTATCAGAAAGAAAGGACCATTGCCATTCAAAAACCCCTACCAGGATAGCTCAATCCGTTCATAACCTAGGGTTTTACACGAGAAGTCAAAAACACCCCTCCCACCTCCAAATCTCCCACACCCAACGCCTCAATGCCTTACCTCCCACAAATACCGTACCCCGTACCAACCCCCAAGTCCAAACAGCATTACGTCAGAACAATCCGAGCACACATCGTAAGCAGATCTCATATATGAGAATAGGAGAGAGCATAACCCATTGTTTGTTCATATAAGTCTCCATGATATTAGTTATACGATAATATAACTCACGCCTGTGGAATATGAGAATGAAACACCACAACAGCTGTATCTAACCATCACGAAGACGCCACGGGAGAACATCAGACCCAGATTGCTATCCCATCACCCTGCCCTTCCTTCAAAGAAGCGGACAGGCTAACTACCCCAAGCCAAAGCCAACCATTTACAGACTACAACATGCCCTTCGAAATTCCTCTCATCCCCCCCTCTACACTACACTAACATCCAGATGCGAAGCCAGTTGCCCTAGAAAGGAGTGTGAATTATGATACTGACACGCACGTCTTCCTTATTGGACATTGGGTGTTAAGGATGAGAAAAGGTTGGTTAGGGGTTGCTGGGAGAGGGGTATTGGTGTTGGTGTGGAAGGGGGTATCGGTTGGGATGGAAATTGGGGGAAAGGGGGTATGGAAGGGAGGGGGTTGAGATATGGGTTGTAGGGGGCGTGGGACCAGGGGGTTATTTCATATGAGACGGAAGGGAAGGGGGGAAGGGATGAGGTTGTCGGGCATGGGGGTGTGATTATGTAGAGGAGAGAGATATTGGAGATATTTGAGTGTGGATGATGTGTTGCTCTAGTTACAAAGTTAATTAGCTTCTTATTTCTGCGTCGGCACTTAGATTTTATCAATTTTCCCTGGCAAATCATCCAAGCCAATGCTCTATCTGGCAACATAAGTACCTGAGTGTAATCGTATACTTACAAGTCCCATCTCGTCCCATCTCGTCCCATCTCTCCTAGGCAGGTAGGGCAGCATTCATACGGGCAGCAGGGCCCCTACGGCATAGACTCTCGCTGGTGCACTAAGGCGATCTGACAAACAAAATGGAGCTCGTTAGGGCACTATGAGGTATAGCAGTGTTGCACAGTGTTCGCAGGCTCCTGTAGGCTCTCAGAGGCCTCATAGGCCTTGGGCCGTTCAGGTCTCAGCAGATCGGACATTTGCTTCTTGTCATCGATTCTTTGATGTCCATGCCACCCAATAATCCACGATTGGATGCATTGGGCATCTCAAACATAGCTGCTCATAGTACTCTTAGATCTCTGAAAGGAGAAAGCACAATACCTTTGGGAGATGGATCAAGTTCAAGGTAGCCGGTTAGCGATCTCTGGTCACGCTACTGTCTTTATTTCCCTCTCCTTGGCACATGTGAATACCTAATAGCGTCCAATCGGCCTGAATAAGCTTCAACAACGAAAGCCAATGCACCGTTACAGCTTCGTAGGGTGGACGTTGGCTCAATGCACCTATATCTCTTAGCGCACATCGTCTTGGCGGTCGAATGGCGCCCTTAAGCACACGCTGTGAGACTTGAGCATGCAAAGTGGCACGAATAGGCGCCTTCGATTAACCACAGCCATTTTGTTGGAGCCCATCCAAGGTCAAGTTCAAGTTGCGAATATTTATGTTGCGTCCGGGCAAAAGAAGGCAAATGTCGTACGCGGAATACTCCGCACCAGCTCCTTAAGTATGGAAAGAGCCCATATAGCAGGAAGCTCACACGTAGCCAACAACGAAGGCTCTATTCATCGACTAAGCTCAGGCATTTTTGGATCTTGGCCTCAGTCCTTGCCTCAGGCCACTTCAGGAGCTTCCCCACCACTTCTTACAGCAGTTTCAGCGCACGTAGACGGTGCGGGCACTCTGACCCCCGCAATTGCACACCACTGGAAAGCTGCGATATAGAAAGGGTCATATCATGTCGTTTGTCTCTTCCTAGGGTTTTTCTGAGCTGGTGGACTCGCTGACACGTGCTATCGCCAGCGCCAATATGATTCCTCACCTTACGGCCAATGCACTGCTTCGCTCGGAGGAAGCGGTGAAGACACAATTGGAAGATTGGCTCGAGAAGCCACAACGACATGAGCGGTTGGCCATAGGGGATGTTGCAACTCGATACGATGCCAAGACCAAGATGTATCATGACTGCAGCAGCGATGACCCAACTCTTGCTGTCCTAGCTGGTGCGACTGGTAGCTTTGTGAAGGAAAAGACCGACATGGGTCATCGTAATAAGAAGCTAAAAGGACATGGGTGGTTGGCTGTAGGTGGGGTTTCATCTTCAGTCTGTACTGAGACGAAGACGATCCCTGAAGACGACGGCGAGGACTTGAATCGTCGTGTGCTAGCCGTTGAAGAGGGCAGCACCATGAAGGAAGGTCGTCTTCTGGGAGAAAGGTCAGATGAACCACCAAGATACGAGCTCTTGGCTTTGAGCGAGTACGGATCCGGCTCTCCAGCAAAGACTGACGAATTTTTCGCGGACATCGACGAGATTTTCAGTGGGAAGACTGAGTAATGACGTGATGATCGTGCCGTCAACACAGAAGAGCGGCAAGGATAACGAAGTTATCGTAATGCATCGAAGGTCTGGTATCGTTGATACGCAGATGCTGATATGAGGAATGGACTTGGCACACTGCGGGCTAAGGTGGTGCTCGCCTGGAATGAGTAATCTATTACGTTTTCCTCCAATTAGCTGACTTGAAATATCAATGACTGTTCATGATTCTGTGCACGGTTTGGATGATGACAAGCAATACTGAAATCTAGAGCAACCAGGAACGAAGTCGTCCTGCTTGCCGTGTACCTATTGGTCCAATTAGTTCGGATTTTCCGTGACCTCTTGATGAGGAGAATTCGGCGAGACCCAGTACTGGATTTGAGCATATGAGGTGGCTGTGGTAGGATAGCATTGCTCTTTCGCGGTGGAGCTGCGTCTTTTTTATGAGGCGACGTCGCAGGAACCCCGCGGTGTCTCTGGAAGCGACGGCTCAAAGAGACGCTCAAGAGCCATAGCCAGAGGGTACGGTTTACTCCTGTGCAATTACACGAGCACTTGAGACTCCGGTAATATTATATCTGATGTGCAAAGATGGCTGGAGAGGGAGGATAAGTTCGTCAGAGGTGGTAATCTGGAGAGGTACGCAAATTGACCTCGTTTTTCTTTAGCCCACAGAATCTCATTCAGCGGTGTATATTTCCCGTCTCGATATGCTTGAAGAATAATTATTGGTGAGAAAAGCGTAGATCATGCTCAGACCTAGAGGTCTTTCATAGAAGATTTTCCAGTAACTATAGTGGTTGACCCGACAGCGATCAGTCAAGGACGGAGAGCTAGCTTGTGTACAGGCGATCAGAATTGAGGAATCCACGACGGTGAGAACAAAGTGGACACAAGTGGGGCGTAAGCCCCCGGTCGGTTCAAAGACTAGACCACTTAGTGGTCGACATGCTAGGACTAGTGCCGTAAACTGTGACAATTATGCACGACCTGCAACAAGCATTCTCGGGGTATCAGCCCTATATGGCTGTAGAGTGGTCCAATCCCCCTTGACCGTGACTCATGGTGGCCAACGATGTGGCACCCCCCTGCGCCCGGGGCGGTGGGCGGTAGGTACCTAGGTAAGGCATTGGCTGCGGAGGATCCTCGGATTGCATTGACCGACATCTTAGCGTCGCGAAAAGATGATTACCAGACGCAGCGCGACTTCAGGACCGCATGACACTGAGCCCCCGGGACACTAAGCCTTTTCCGTCTTGCGGTACTTCATACAGACTGTAGTTTCTGACTGCCAGCCCTACAGTAGGGCTGTAGAAGAGTTCGCCTATTAACCGTACACACCTATCAGCCGTACAGCCCCATAGGGCTGGACCTAGAGCTTGCGATTCCATTGGGATTGTCACCGGGGGTCTTAGTTCTAGGGCATCTTCGGGGGCAACTCGCGAGCTTTAGGTCCAGCCCTATAGGGCTGAACGGTTGATAGGTGAGCTGTTCTACTTCTTACGGTCGAAGGGTGCTTGGCGTCACGCCACATTCGCGTCGCGCTTGACATCTCGTGAGCCACCTTTGCAAGTTAAGGTACTCTTCTATGAAAGTCAACACCATACCCATTTTACCATTGTCTCACCAGCTCCACCTTTTTTTGACGTCTCTTCTTTTGCAATCATGAACCCAAATCAAGACAAGGTTGATACCACTCTCAAGGGAAATGAGTCAAACCCTGCCCAAACCGTTGCTGAAGGAAAAGGCAAGGGCAAGGCTGTCGACCTTGCGCCCCAAGACGTGAGCATGGGCGAAGATGATAGCAGCTCAGACGAAGAAACAGGCGCAGAAGATGAGGTACGTTATGAGTTTCGCTAATTTATGCATCTCAATGGCCTTAGCAACTGACATTCTACCCCTACAGACAAAAGACGAAGGTACGTCCGAGCGCAATCACCTCATTCCCAAAGGCGCATCCGGCTAATTGGCGTCGCCATCACAGTAGAAGAAGAAGACGAAGACAACATGGAGGAAATCGACACCGACAACATCATCCCCTCCGGCCGTCGCACCCGCGGTAAAACAATCGATTTCGCTGAAGCAGCAAAGAACGCAGGCGACGAGCTGGAAGACGATGAAGATGACGACGACGATGATTTCGAGGAGAAGGATGAAGAGATGCATGACTAGGCGCATCTATCTCAAGACCAGCGCTCTTTCCTGGCTCGCGCGAGCATGGTACGGATAGATGATCTGTGAACAATGGAATAGATATGCTTACTCTATACGAGATATTACGGCCCATACAACGGAAAAGCACTTCTACCAAAAAGCATTTACAGGCGGCCATGTTTATTCTCGAAATCAACCAGGCATAAGAGGGAGGGCAATTGAGGGCACGAGCAATAATAGGACTAGCAGCCTATGTTCCAGACATCTATATACTTGGCAGCATGATCGTAGCTAACTTAGCTATGATGAAAAAGGTCCCATAAGAGCATGCTTTACAACATCGAATCGTTGCTCGTGTGCATGCAAACCGCCCGTTGCGACCAGTGCCAAGCCTTTCTTTGTAAAATTGTAGCTTGCCAAATCAACAATCCCAGTCCAACCATTCACACTGCACTATGTCCAGCTCGATCTTCTCTGGACTAACACCCGACCTTTTCATTACTACAATGCCTCACTAGAACCTCTCCTTCCACATATCGCCAACCCTTACCCTTTCCCTCGAAGGCCAAAGGCCACCTTTATCCCCCCCCTCAAGGCACCCATCCCTCTTATCAATGGCATCAAGGTATGACCCAAACCTCCCCATCGCCTACCCATCCACCCCTCTCCTATTCCTCCCCCCTCTCTCCCAATCCCATTGCCTTGCCTCCCCCAAAATAAAGCCAAACAAACAAATCACAAGAAATGACCGTCCACACCAGCCGCTTCAGCACCTCTACCCTCCACAACCGCGACCCCCGCTCTACTCTCTTCGACTCCTATACCGGCGATAGAAACAGAACCAATACTGGTAGTACTTCGCCAAGCGGATATGGCTATACAGCAGGTGGAAGTGGGAGTGGGGGGATGGCGCAGGTCAATGGGGGTTTTAGGAGTGCGACGCCGAATAGTAGGTATGTCTACAAATATGCTGGGCAGGGAGGAGATGAGGGAATAGGTTTGGGGAGAGGGTTATACAGGAGGGTTTGGGAGGGTGGGTATGGGGCTTATTGAGGAAGAAGGAAGGGGTTTCGAGTGGTTTAAGAAACAGAGTGCTGATGTATGACGTGTTTGTGTGGTATCTAGGGGCCAATACAGCGACGCCGTCCTCTCCGAGCTTGAGAACCAAAACGATCAGCAGTTGGAGGGTATGAGTGCGAAGGTTAAGATGTTAAAAGACGTCTGTCCCCCATCCTAAACCCCCCTCCACCTCTTCCCCCTCCACCCTCCCTCTTCCCACCTTCCCAATATTACAAGAATCTCTTTACTCTATATCTACATAATCAAGGAACTAACATCCCCCTCCCGCCACCAGATAACAATCGCAATCGGCACCGAAATCCGTACCTCCTCCTCTCTCGCGGATAGCATGAACGATTCCTTTGATAACACGCGAGTACGGCTGCGGGGGACTATGAACCGCATGTTGAGGATGGCGGAGAGAACCGGGGTGGGGTGGAAGGTTTGGGTGGGGTTTTTTGCGGCTGTTTGGTGTGTTTTTGTTTGGGTGTGGTTGTTTTGATCAGGGGAGGTGGTGGGGAGGAAGGGGGGCGGGGAAAGAGGGGAGGGGGAGAGGGGGAGAGGGGGGTGTTTTATATGGTTCCTGGCGAAGGAGATGGTAGGTCAGGAGAAGATATGGCCGTCATACATGGCTCGTGGGTTGATAGGCTGAGGAGCAAGATATGGGAATTCACTGCATTGAGCATGGCGTTTGGGAGCGTTGAAAGAAGCATGAGATGGGCCTGAATATACGGGTATAATGAAGAGGCAGCAGAGCCAAATGTTGTACAATGGCATTGTGAAAGAGAGATAGAGCTCCATATACAAAATCTAAAGCCTGATATAAAACATGCAATTGTGGGTATCATATCCATCTAACCTTCTGCACGCTCAATTCCAATAACGTCCAAAGTCCAACCACACACCTTCTTCTCCTTTACCATCCATCCACCTAATTCTCCCTCCCCCCCCTCCCCCTCCCACTCCCCCT
>KI911121.1:35114-238934 GCA_000482085.2 Cladonia metacorallifera KoLRI002260 | reverse complement strand
CACCCTCTGCACCACCCCCTGCACCCCCTGTCTAAACGTCCCCACCACCGGCCCTCTCCTCCCCTCCTGCTGCCTCCCTACTCCAACCCCAACCCCCACCACCTCTTCTCCTTCATCATCACTACTACTCACATCCTCCACCTCCGTATCCGTATGCTCATACTCGATATCCGCTTCTGGAATCATCTCATCTAAATCCACATTTCCATTCACTGCGAAATCCACATCTCCGGCATCGGGGTCGTGGTCTGTGGTATCGAGAACGCCTTCGTCTGCTTCTCCTTCTTCCAGTTCTGCGAGTTCTTCGTCTTCGGTCATGTCGGCGTCGGACCAGGCGCCGGCATCGAGATCGGGGATCGAGTCGTCGAGATCTCGGGCTGGTTGTTCGGCGCCGTCGGAGGGGGGGAGGGTGCCGAGGTTGGCGGCTTCGGCGGCTTGTTGGGCTTCGGCGAGGGCGAATTCTCTGTTGGGGGGGGTGGATGTTAGATTTGTGAAGCATGGGGGGAGGAGGGGGGATCGTGGGTTGGTGAGTGGGGGAGGGCGTACCGAGCCCTGGCGCTCTCTACTTCCTCCCTTTCGGCTTTTTCATCGTCCATGCCTTGCAGTGTTTTGGCTACGCCTGGTGGGCGGAGCCATCCTGCTCCGAAGCGGCGGATGTTTTGTTTTCGTTGGGCGATTTGGTTTTCGTCGGCGCGGAGGATTGAGAGGAGGGTTCGTTGGGGGTTTTGGGATGGGTTGTTTATGTTGCGGTGTTGGTGGGTGGGGGAGTGTGGGTTTAGAGGGGTGTCGCTTGTAGAGGGGGAGCGTGGTCGTGGGTGGGTTGAGAGGGAGGGGTACCAGAGGGTGTGGGGCTGGAGGGTATTCAGTAGTGTCATACTGAAGAGCAATGGAAGAGCTTACATCGTGGGGGAATAGCGGGGGCAGGGAGGAGAACATCGGTTCGGCTTTCCGGTCCACTGGGAATCCACGGCATGAATTTGACAACTGTGATATATCAATATTTGAAGATGTAAACATACGTATCAGCGTTTGGCGCTAAGGTGTGTATGAAACGGTATATTACGTATTTCAATTACAGGTGCAAGCAGTTTCCCCTGGCTATCATATCATAGCCAGCAACTTCCAATTCCACAACTACTTAGATCTACTCAATTGCCGCTTCACAGTACCTGTAGAGAGATAACCTAGTCACCTATTCACCCGTCTTGCCATCTGTTTGTATATTAGGCTGGGATAAAAAAAACTCGGCACCGGCGAGACTGTCTACAAGAAACCATTGCCAGTGAGAGAGGCACTTTAGGAGAATTGTCTTAAGTGGTATGCTTGTCATTGATGCCTGATCCACTCGCTGTTACATAAATTGTTCCTAAATGCAACAAAGAATTTATCAATGAAATACAGGTCCTCGTCGACTCTGATCAACAGCATCAAGGAACCCAATCTAGCCCATTAAATCATAATGGAAGAGCATGGTGAAAACTGCCATATGTCATGGCGGGGCTCGCATTGATCCAAAACCCGGCATAGAGTCCTTAAGGACTCGAGCAATGGCGAAGGCTCCGCAACTGCTTAGAACCGGTAGCTGTACTTATTCAAGTATGCTTCGAGAGGTTGGGTGTTGTCTGTGGCTCTAAGGATGTAGTCGTGGACGTGCTTACTGAAAGAAGAAGCAGCAGCCTGATTGCCTACCCCTTTAAAGGGGGAGTAGTTATCCTCTTCACGGAAGACCCCATGGAAGGCCACTGCATCTAATTTCAGCACGCTCCGCATCATTCGAATTATTAACATCCATTTCCCATCGACCAACCACAATGTACGAAGTTCGATACTTCTCAGGGTGCTAGAGTGTCTTTCCAGAAATCCTTTAAAGACATTCTCACTTCTTTGAATATTTTCGATAGTAACCTGCGCAAGCAATGTCCAACGAAAATTACCAACGAAATGCTCGAGATGGGGTAAACGTCTCAAATGCCACACGTCAAACCCTGCGGAGACACCAAGTCCCATTTGTTCCAAATACGGCGCGGCTGTCAGAGACTTGAGCACCCTTCCCGTCGGAAGACAATCGAAAGATCCGTCGATATCCTCCATGGCAGACATCACCAGATTCAGACTTTTTAAGTGGATTAAGCTTTCGCTATAGGATGCATATACTCGAGGGCTTTCAGAAAAATGCGACCAGCTTAGGAGACTGCATGTGAGACTTTCTAGCCGGAGGCCGGCTCCATGGGCACTGTATAGAATTGCATGCACCTCGCCTTGGCCGGCAGGATAGCCGCTTGTTCTAGTCGCCTTAGATATCGACCTTAAGGCTGCCCACAGCTTTCTATTTCCAGGCCCAACATCCGTGCAACGTCGATCGACATTGAGAACAATATTCTTCAGCGACGGAAGTTTTTCTAGGGCTTTTGTGAGGCGTTGAAGATGTGCATCGGCCCGTACAAGCTGTACTGCTGCTGACGATATTGTTCGTACAACACGAAAATGCTAACTTTGGTGTGCTGATGAAGGGGCGGCGAATTCCATCTTTGCCCCGTAGCCTGGCGTGTCTCTGGCCCAAGGGCCAAGTTGAATTCGATTTCGCGTGTCCCATTTTCCTCATTCTGTATTGATTCTTTCCAAATTTCACGATTGAGATCTGGTAGGCAAGTGCCATCGAAGACCATTGAATTCACGTGTTTCCCAATTCTAGGATGTTGAGCAATGGCCTCAAGTCTGTTGAAGCTGTCCTCAGTGAGAGCGAGACAGACCGTTGGAACGATGTACTCGACACCGATGTCTGCGATCCTTCTGTTCAGTCGTCGGAACTTGGCCGCTTCGGTCGGCGTCAAATAAGTGAAGATCTTGTGCAATAGCTCGGTTGGCACCAAAAGTAAAAGAGGACCTCGATGCTCATTACTTGACAATGAGGTAGCATTGAACGTCGTCATAGTGGCCAACGGGTCAGGGGAAAGGTGGTGCACTGGTGTCGATGAGTGACTGCTCTCAGTGGCACTAAACCGTTGTTGGATCACTGATGCTGAGTATTTGACGTTGTAAGTTGAATTTTGATGAAAGACGTCTCAACACATGAAAGAGGAGGTGAGTAAGTGGGAAAGTAGTCTTTACCACTTCACTCACTTTGAATTATTGTGGAGCCCGCGCTAGGCCGAAGTGAGGGACATTCTACGTGACACAGCTCCCAGGCGATAGTCGACTTGAAACACGAAGATCATTTCCCTGTAAACGCCAAGTGTTTGACTTCAGTAGAGTCCATCAGGAACTTACGACAGGGTCTATAAGGGATGAGGAGAAGCTTGAAAGTTGATGCGAGATCCACTTCATGTCTTGGGTGAAGGCTATTTGCTAGAGGGGACAGGGGTGTGTGCCATTCACTTTGGCACACATATCTAGGCATAACTAAAATGCTGAACTATCTAGATGGAACTTTTATGTACATATCGGCTGGTCTGCACAGCAATTACTAACCTTAACAGGCAATACCCATCGCCGCGCGATCAGTCTGTTTAATTGGCTAGTACGTACCACCGACCCGTTACTATCGCCATCGGTGTCAATATTCAACGATAGTCGCTATCACTACTATTAACGCCAACCTGACATCACTACGCTTGACACTCCCGTCATTGTGGAATGATGGTGTAGATAGCAATACCAATAATGATGGGACAGTAAATCAGCGAGAATATAGATGTACGGGTCACCTATAGTAACAGCTTCTAAAGGCGGTACCAGTTCCTAGGACCTATATTCAGCCCATCTTTTAATAGGCGGACGGTTTATCCACGGACAGACGGTTGGCAAATCGGCAAGGCTGACTCGCAAATTGAAAAGATTTTGTGTTTAGAGTGAAACGTGGTTGTATTGCGTGTTACGTGGCAAATCTGGGCGGAGGCCATGTCAACAAACGCGGTAACCGACCTCAACCGGCCATAAACACTTACTCATCACCTGTTCCTCGCCTCTTGGTCCATCTAATGCTACATTTACACCGTTTTGCAGTGGATATTAATAGCGATGGCAAAGGCGAAATCATCGAAGAGCATAGATCCTGCTCTCTTGGTACACGCAACAGCTGTGGCGACATACAAGGAATTTAACCACGCTGACCCCGCCTTGGTAATGAATACGCCGGTCTTCTCTTCAAGTAAGTAACAATATTTAATCGACGTGCCGTCTTTAGTGTAAATCACCAATGGTCTGATAGCACGATATAGCTCTGCAAAAAATGGCTTTCAACCAAATTGAATCCGTCTCCCCAATCACCCAACTCGCTAACGAGGTTCTCCACATGATATATGCATATCTTACCCCAGGCGAGGCGGCAAACCTACGCTTGATGTCCAAGGGTATGGCCGTTGTTGGCCTTCACTACTTGGCACCAACAGTTCATCTTGATTTGGAGGAAGCCAGCTTTAAAAAGCTGCGGGATATTGCAGATCATCCAATAGCCAGTAAGCACGTATATGAACTGGTTTACGAGGTCGATCGTCTCGAATCTCTCAGTCGCGAGGACTGGGCGAGACGTATCATGGGTCCTGAGTACATTGCATCACGAGATCGAGGCGAGCCTGAAGACCCTGGAGCGGATGCCGATTTAACCACCAGGCGGGCCTACCTTCGAGCGCTTAAGACATATTTGTCGATGCCGTTCCATCGGTTTACTCAAGGCCAAATCTATGAGGAATGGAACCACTTCAGGGACGCATACAACAAGCAATCGCACATTTGTCATTCCTCGTCTCTATTTGGAAAGCTCAAAGACACCCTGGGTAAACTCCCAAATCTCAGATCTGTACGCACGTCGTCGAAAGATACAATGACCCGTTGGATGGAAGGCTTCACACTAAGGATCGGTGCGTTATGGGACCCAAATGCTCTCGTATTGGACGTGCCAGGGAGTGCTTGGAACGTTGGGCTGTGTTCCACCCAGAAAGTATTACGTGCGTTAGGACATAATAAGCTACCAATCACCACACTCCGTCTGGACGGCCTAAATTGGCAGTTCCTCGCACAACCCAAGAAGGACTTCATGCTCACCAAAGAATGCTTCCGTCACCTCAAAGATCTATCCATTCGCTTCATAGGGCGGGTAACTATTGGAGACGAGGGGGTATCGGAAAATGTAGACCGCTACGATTCTAACGCTTTCAGACGAGTCAAGCAGAGAGGGCGGCTTGTAGAATTACTAAGTGCGGCACCGGATCTAGAGGCTTTGACGATTGGCTTCGGTGAATGTGACTTTACCATGTCAACATCGCTCGAGGAAACATTTAGCATGTTTCATTGGCATGCGTTGAAAGCTATCGAACTCATTGCGTTCGAAACGACCGAAACAGAGTTACTTGACTTTTTCAGCAGACATGCCAATTCGTTGCGCAGCGTTACCTTGGGTGGCATGGGACTGTTGGGTGGCAATTGGATAACGATACTGCATCGTATGCGTCAGACATTGAGGCTTGAGCATTTTCATATGCCCATGGAGCTGACAGAGCCCAATGGTACGATAAGTCAGGATACAGGTTCTAAGTTCGAATATTGGAATGTGGAGCGCAAGGCATTCGTTTCCTGCGGCCTCGACTATCTTGTGGAACAATACCTCCAAGAGCACGATAAGGAAGATATGACATTCACAGCGTATCTGGCAAGCCTTCGCGTGCAGTGTTAAGGAATACCGATGGTAACAGTCCATCATACTTAGAGAGCCTTTGCAGGCACGTGGAAGTTGCGCTCGATATCGTCTCTCAACACTTTCTGGGCTCTTCAAAAATGTACCAGTGAAGGAGACACATGACCAAAAACCTCATCATTGAAAATTGATCTTACTATCCGGCCTCATAGATTGAGTAAATTCCATGGTAGCCCACACGACTATGAGACAGTACTCACGATAGTCAATTTAATTTCAAGTTCCCATTGAATAAAACATACGTAGCTTCTATACCACGACCCTACATCATTTGCATCCCTATGAGCAGCACACCTCAATACCCATCCAAAACCTTTACATCGCACATCTCATGTCCATGACTCCCACTCAACACCCTCCCATCCCTCCCACGTCCCCTTTCCAACATCCACATAACCATCAACGATACCATCACGTACTTACAAAGCTAGAAAAGGAGATAGCCCCCCAGAGAAGCACTACGTTCCTTTGTTCTTCCTATCTCGGTTTGAATCGCATTCTCTTCACTCCATAGAAAGGTTGTTAACCCTAGCTATACAAGTGCAGTCCAATGTGACAAATTTTCTGTGATCAGCAACATCTCCATGGATGTGTTTTTGCGAGCGTTCGTATTCTGCTCAGTAGGGGAAGTATAAGGGAAGGATGGAGTAGATACAGCTTCTTAGCGGAAAGTGGAGAAATTGGAGAAGGTATTGGATTTCGTGGCTAGGTTATCGTGTGGTGCTTGGGGTCGTGAGATGGATGCTGTGGACCGTGTCGTCAGGAATTATGAGAACGATGTTGTGTTAGATTTGTGATTAGTCGTGATTAAAACCACGATGAGTTAGGCGCAAGACTGTCGAATCTAGATGTCGTGGTCAGTCTGGTCGCACGGTGTTGTAACAGCGCTGGCGTGTCGTGGCTTTATTGGATTTGTTTGTAGGTGTTATATGGAGAGATTGGACAGGCATGGGGAGGAGTTATTGATTCACTCTATTTCTATGGATACTACCGAATAGCTGGGTTGTGTTGTTTGCTTGTGGTAAAGCTCCGTTTAAGTGGTTTCCTGTCTGATCAGCTAGTCATAACTAATTCATGCTCGTTATTATATGCTCATTAATCATGTAAAGGATCTGCTTTCCTGATCTCCGGCTTTGATCTCATACCCTTCATCTCTTCCTTAATCAGTTTCTACCCCATCGTCTCCGGTACTAGTGCCTCCCATTTGAATACTTCCTGTACCATCATGTTCGCCGTCTTTTGCTTCCTTGCCTTCAGGATTAATTTCCTCAGGAAGGATCTTTTGCAAGATCTTGTACGTGTCATCCCCAAAGAATTCAGCGTTTTCAATAGTTGGAAACCCGCTGGTCCATCCATTATTCAGTTCTCGAGTCTCGGGGGTATCTCCCAATACCTTTTTCAGGAAGGTCGGGATATCGGCAACCATGTATTGCGAAGGCCCGGAGTCTGTGATACGTGTGACAAGTGCGTAACTTGCCGCTTTGCGCGGACGGAATTCGACATCTTGATCTTTAGGGGCTGCTGGATCGACTTCTCGAGCTTCTGTAAAGCTGCCTGACTCAGTCTGCCCGTTTCTGTTCGACGGTTTCTCGCCAGAATCGACATTTGCAAGAGCATCAGAGTTTGCCGAGGCTCTTAATTCATCCAACATATCATCCATGAAGGACTGGTCAATGGCATCGTAAGCTTTGCTAACAAGGAACAGTGCCCATTCGCCGGCGTTCAGAGAGAAAGGGTTGACGGGACTCCGAAAATACTTTCCTGCCAGCCAGAGACTCGGGTCCAAAAGACTGATCCCATGCCCGTTGGTGTTGGTACAGGGCGACGAAGAGGCCAGGGAGCACGCCATAGCCCGAGGTACGTCGGTGGCCATAAGCAAGGAGGCAGGGCCGATCCACTGCAGCAGGCGTAGAACACTGGGAACAAGCTTGCAGGGTGTGACAGGCACACATAAGCCGTAGGGTCTGATTTCCAAGGACTGGCGCGTATCAAGGAATTGGCCCTTTCCGGGTTTAAAGCTCAAATTCTCCCAAGCGACTCGGCCATTGGGCAAATAGTTACGTCGATCTAGGGTGTCGGTGCTTCCAAGCCCGGTCCATACTATCTTTGAAACGACACCAGTCACAGGGAGCTCAATGTTAGGCACCAGCTCCTGTAGTTTGCGACGTTCGAAATATGGGTAGTCTCTCAATGCGCACCGCAGAAGATCCGAGTGGTGAACTTCACAATTTACCAGATATGGACCCAGGCTCTCAGGAGGAATCTGAGGCATTTCCAGAAGACACAAAACTTGCAGACGAGTACCAGTGCCTACAATAGAGCGCACATCTTCCAGGCTGAGATCTGGTCTGTTGGATAAATTCAGGACGCTCATTTTGCTGTTCTCGTATAGCTTCGCAACAACAGTAGCAAGGTCTTTCGCTGAGATGCTGCTTAGGGGGCTTAGATCAACCTCGATTTCATTCTTTAGCGCTTGATAAAGTAGGTCGAGATGATGTGAAGACCACTTCATAGTCGTGGTTGCATCGTAAAGTTTGTCTTTCAGCCTTGGCAAGAAGTCGGTCAAACATTCAACTTCAGCCACTAAGTTCGAGCTTTCCTCGGGAGACTCCAATAGATCTTGAATAATTGTATCCATCGACTGGCCCCTAAGTGTAGCGAGACTGGCTGTAGGCGCTATCTCAAGCTTCTCTAGCTTTAGATCCAGCTCTTCTTCGCCTCCTTCCTGGACATCAGTCTCCGCTTCTCTCCAACCTTCTTCTGGCCATGCGTCTTCAAGCACAGAGGTTGCAATCAGGTCCCAGCGTCGAAAGGACTCTACAAGAGGTACCAGATCTTCGGAATGTTTCGGATCAGTCAATACGTAGTAGGCTTCGAGGTATGTTCGCGCAGAGAGCGGCGTCATAAGAGGCACTTCGCGCTCGCTCTCCATTCCCATGAAGTCAACAAAGCAGTAGCATACATGCGACGGATTGGTGATGTCGAATATGGTAATGCCTAGAAGAGTCAGTTCCTGATTGGTGATGTTGGGGATTTAAATGACTGGAAGCACTAAAGTTGATCAAAGGAATGCGATAGGTATCATTCGTCCACTATTTGGTAAGTGTGAGATCTTACAGAAATAAAACTCACCATTGTTGTTGTCACCTCCGTCGTAGGACATGTAGAAGGATTCGATGGACGTCGAATGAAAATAGCCGTCTGGACCATAGGAAGCTCCAACGATTAAGCAGGTGGCAATGAATGGGAAAGGCACATGGTTATTTTTTTCGTCATATTCTTTGTTGGTCGAGTAAACCCAAAAGCTGTCATCGTGGCGTTGAGCTGCAAGGAGCTCTTGCTGTATAGGCAAATGATTTGCGGGGTCCTGTCCAGGGTAGTTTAGTAGAAATTCCTCACTTGGTAGTGACATCTAGTGACAGTAATTTCGTGATGTGTCCTGTCGTGATGCCTGGGCGTCTTCAGGTTCAAACCTACCTGGAATATCTCGAGTGTGCCCAAGCAGCGCCTCAACGCAGTGTGTCCATAGAGCCATTGATGATGTATGGCACAAAGTGTTCGATAGCGGCCTTTGACCTTCGCAATCACAAAGAGTTGATGGCGCTGACCCATGATCTATGATGGGATTTCAAAGGGCAGATCACAACAAAGCCTTAACACAGGTATGGGTAGGAGAAGCTGTGGAAGAGTTGAAAAGTGAGATGCAATCACAAAGACATGAAGAAGCGTTGTACGTGTGAGTCAGAGACTAGAAGGTTCTGCATGAAACCGAGCTTGTGATGCAACAGGAAAATGAAGGAGATTGGACCAAAGTGAATGAAGTGTTGTCTACTAGTGGAATCTTGCGGGCCATAGTTCTGCCGAGAAGAGTACAAAAAGTTGTTTGGAGATTCATAGACTTTGCAATGATAGGAGCGTATGGCTACCAAGAGGGAGGTGTTGCGTCTTAGACAGAGGCATAGTGTAAGCAAACCCTTGCTTGGGAGCGAGATCGTGGTTGCTCCGCTCAGCAGCAGCTCACTACCTACTCTACCTTCACATCACACCATAATTTGTTCGATTTCAGCGACAGCGGCATAACATCTTATTGGAGTGTCTACAGTCTTTTAAGTCCAGAACAGAATATCGTCCTTTTGCTTTGTTGTTGACTATTTCACGTGTTGTGGGGCGCTGGGCAGCGAACAGTGAGTAGCAGGTGAGATAGATGTATGCCAGCAGAGGGCGCATGTGGGATATCGGCAAGAGGGTATTTGCGAAATGAAGAAATGATCCGTTCTCTCTTGTGTTGGGAGAGATAGCTTCTACCCAACCAGTGCCGATTCGAAATGGGACTCACCAGAGTCAAGAGCCCGTCTTTGGTGAGCTCCGGATGAAACATGAAGATCTGGAAGTTATGTGCGCTGATAAAGAAGTCAAATTCGAACAGTGGTCCTAGAGTCCCATGTATCCCTCTGCGATGCAAGATTCTCAGAACGACCTATGTAGAAGGCGATTCAGTGCAGGTTTTGGAATTCAGAGTTGAAGATGAACAGCAGCCATGTTAGGTAGGTACCTCAGAGGCCTGATAAATTACCACTAATACAGGTAGCTCGATGATCGATTACAGAAGCTAATTATGACGCGGGGAACGCGTAACCCCAACCGCGTCTAGAAACGCGTCTTCCAAAGGATTGCGAACATCCAGCAGACCGTAAGTATTAGAGCCTGAGCTACGACAACAGCTTATTATATAATGGCGACGGTCACCCAGCAGCGAATACGTGGACGTCCAGCCCGTAAGTGCCGTCAATGCTACGAATGCTAAACTGCTAAAAGGCTGCACAGATCCATCCGGCCCTACATTTCTCACCTACACACCCAATGGCAAACAGCTCGTTACTGCTGGATCTAATAATGTGGTCAGGGTATATGAGACAGGCTCAGACGGGGAACCGACGAATTTGGACGATTGCCAGGAGAACAACACTGCAATTGCGGCCACTGTAAGCTTCGGCGCGAAGAGTGGTCTAACATAGGATTAATTCCAGAACAGAATGACTTTTTCCTGACGGGCTCTGAGGATGGCACGGTCTGCATGTATTCACTCGATACATTTAATTACGAGAAGATGCTCACACGCTGCACTCTGCCCATTCGCGACATCGCCCTCTCTCCAGATGGCCAATGGGCTGCTGTTGCTAGCGAGTAGGTTCCCAGTGGTCCCGAGCATTGAGGCACAGTACTAACAATGCGAAGTGAGCTGGAAGTAAAGATTGTAAATATCACAGATACTTACAGGGTTCTATATCTGCGAGACCTTCCGAAACCCGTAAAACATCTTTCCTACGATCCCAGCGGCACCTACATTGCAGCCTCCTGCACGGACGGTATCGTCTATATCTACAGCCTCAGTACTGAGGAGCCAGATTTGATTAGGAAAGTGGACGGCTTGATTCGCAGCCTCGAGACTGAGTCTGTATCAAGTTCGCGAGCAGCCTGGCATCCAGACGGGCGGGCATTTGCAGCGCCCACAGCAACGCGGGATATTCAAGTTTTATCTAGTGGTGATGGAGAGCGGCAGAGGGCATTTGCAGGTGGACATATGGGAGATATTACAGCACTTGCCTGGTCACCGAATGGGGCGATGCTTTTGACTGCTTCTTCTGACAGAAAGATCGTGTTATGGGAGACGAAGACGCAGAAGATCCTAGCACGGTATCCCAGTGCAGATCTATTGGGAGCGAACTTTGCACTAACGAAGAGACAGATACGAGTATCCAAATGTTATCAACATAGCGTGGCATCCCTACGAGAATATTGTCTCATTTGTAACGTCAGATGGCGAATTGTTCATCTATACGAAATTTCTCCAGCCCGAAGTTGTCCCCTTGCTCGAAAAGACCTTACAACCAGCCCCGTTCATCAGAGACCCCTTAGCAGAGACTTCCGGTAATGCCCGCAAGCCATTGACTAATGGAGTCAAGGACAATGCAGATTCTCGGGGCAGACGGAGAGGAACTCCAGATTCTCTCGACGAGATTCTCGGACCTGCACTTGGTGACGAGGGGGATGACTTTGTTAGCGATGACGACGGTGCTGGCTATCTAGATGAAGTAAATGGACATAGAAAAAGGGGCAATGCTCACTTGGATGCCATTGACATCTCTGATGGCAAGAGAAGAGCCACGTATCAAGCTTTCCAGCCGACGATACATCACTCATTCCAACCCGGGAGTACTCCCTGGCGAGGCAATCGGAAATACTTATGTAAGTACAAGTCGATATTGGAGGATGTCAGACTGATCATTCTTGCCAAGGTTTGAACTTGACAGGATTTGTGTGGACTGTTGATCAAGACACGCATCACACCGTGACTGTCGAATTCTATGATCGAGAATTCCATCGTGACTTTCATTTCACCGACCCATACCTCTATGATAAAGCTTGCTTAAGTATGCTTGTTTCCTGTGAGATGACTTATCGGATGCTGACTTCCCTTAGACGAAAATGGCACCTTGTTCTCTTGCCCTCCAGCAAACGGTAACCCAGCAATGGTGTTCTATCGACCACACGAGACTTGGACAACAAGGGCAGACTGGCGTACTCAACTTCCGGCTGGCGAGGACGTGACCTGTAAGTCACCCAAAAAAGGACAAAGACTAGAATTAATAGCCACCAGCGATATCACTAAGCGATTCGTACGTCGTAGTAACGACTTCTGCTGATTACGTCCGTGTCTTCACCTTGTATGGCACACCCTTTAGGGTCTACCGTCAAAAGTCTTCGCCCACCGTAACATGCGCTTCATGGAGAGATTATGTGCTAACAATGGGGAATGGACCCGTTGGCGGCGATGGATCCACAAAATTGCTATACACGATCGAGAACATTAAGAGAGACGAAATATGCCAAAGCGAAGACATTGTTGCATTAACGGAAGGCGCAAAAGTAAAATCTGTTTTCTTCTCCGACAGTGGTGACCCATGCATATACGACTCTACAGGCGTCCTGTTGATTCTTCAGCACTGGCGGTCACCCGGTCAAGCCAGATGGATCCCTGTATTGGACACTAAGCAATTGGACCGTTTGGCCAGTGGCAAGAAAGAAGAATCATATTGGCCTGTAGCTGTCGCCCATGAGAAGTTCCATTGCATCATCTTGAAAGGTGGAGATCAATATCCTTACTTTCCCAAACCTTTACTTAGCGAATTCGACTTCAAGATACCATGTCAGACATTCACGCCACCAGAAGACACTGAAACTCCAAACGCGCTCGAAGGTCCTAAGCTCGAGGAATCATTCGTGCGAAGCTCACTCATGCTGTCTCTACTGGAAGACCTTGTATCCTCCACCAACGCCACGCACAGTCAACGGACCGAGCTGAGCAGGAGGGAGATTGGAGTCGACAAAGCGTTGTTACAGTTGCTGAATGTCGAGTGTAGGGAAGGCGAAGAACGAGGTATGAAAGCGCTGGAGATCGTAGATTTAATGCGAGATCGGAGTGGAAAGATGGTGGAGGCCGCAGGCAAGGTGGCAGGACGGTATGGACGGACGGTGTTGCAGGAGAAAATCGCTGAGCTGGCTGAGAAGAGGCTGATGGGTATAGAAGACGAGGGGTAGGATGCGTAATGTTTTGTATAACACGAATCGGGCCAATGGTCTCCCTTGGATATCCCCTGACATGTTCGGTCCATCTGAAGACCTTGCTCCCCATCTCTAGCCCTTTGAGCCTGCACTGCGCGCAACGCACTACTCCTGCCATCACTGCAAACACCCTCCTACACGCTTCCCAAACCCTTCCTACCTCCTCTCCAACTCCACGTCCTGCCTTTCCAACTCCACGTGCTGCGTCTGCAAAGCTTCCCAATCTCCATTAAACGCCCCCTGCACCTTCCTCCCCCTCCTCTCCCAAACATCCTCACTGCTCCCCTTCCTCTCCCCTCCATACTTCTCCCTCTCCCTCCTCATCCCCCTCTCCAGCACCCTTCCCGCCCTCTCCTCATCACTCATAAATCCCCGATTCGTACGCATGCACCACCAGAAATCTCTCCACTCCTGACTACATTGCCGAAGCTGCCCGTACCGGTAGAGGGAGGTGAATTGCCCGCCGAGGGAGGCGCAGTAGAAGGCTGTGTCGAAGGCGGCGCGGCAGGAGACGGTTGTGGGGTGGATGTCGGTGGGGTTTATGATGGTGGGGTTGGGGGCGGGTTGGGGGAAGGTGGGTGAGGAAGGGTTGGTAGGGGAGATTTGGGAGGAGGCGGGTGAGGAGAGGGAGGTGAGGAAGGCGCGGAGTTCGGCGTCGGCGGCTTCGTCGCGGGTGAGGGTCGGAGTAGGTTCAGGAGAGGGGGGGTCTTGGGTGGAGAACGGGGAGGTGGTTTCTTTAGGGGCGTTATCCTGGGATGAGAATGATGGGGAATCGGTTGGGTCGGATTGATTGGACTCTCTGACTGGAGTTGTGGAGTTTGAAGAATCTTTTGGTGAAGACCATAGCCATCCCATTGCTGTGTGCCCATTGAGTTAAATCATAATCAAAATTGAAAGAGATGCTTTCGACGAGCGAGCTTCAACGCCGGGTAGGAAGCGTGAAAGTTGCTGACTGAATTTTGGCATGTCATTCTTCCAACTTCTGGAGGAAAACAACTACGCGTCTTATAAGCTGCACAGATGGGGCTCTTGCAGCTCTTGACTATGGTCCAGAGAGGACTATGTTATGAATGCGATTCGCGTTAGGTATTGAAGAAGCCATGATCTTGTCCAGCCCGCAAGAATGCTAGGATTTCCCCGGGCTTTCAGCCGGCCGTTGGGCCAAGGCTGCAGTTTTGGTAGCAGGAACCGAGCTCTGTGGACAGCTACAGGATACTGTCCTCTTCGGAAGCACACTTGGCTGGTCAATGCTTTTCCCCGACGCTACAAGACTACGGAGGCTGGCGATAACAAGTCTGGCCATATCGAGGCTGGACAAAATGAGGGCATCTTCTTTCTTGACAGTTTGTACCCCACGAGTTCGGCCTTGTCATTTAACGCTGTATACTGATCCATGGCTCAGATGTCTTCCCTCTCAAACTCAATTTCACCATGTGGCTTCCGTTCATCGACGCCGAGAAATTCGTACCACGGATGATGAAGCGCCTTAAGATACCGAATCACGCCGCTGCCGATCCTGAGAACATCGCCGAACGAGCCTTGCCCAGATCGTTGCCTATCCAAGTTACAGAGATCTTGCCGCGAGTAGGGGAAGGCGGTGCGTTCGTGAAGGTCTCCCACAACCCAGAGCAACCATTGCCAGACTTGGAACAGACGATTAAGAAATACCTGAAAGAAAATCCTATAAAGCCATGGTTCAATCCATTCCAGCGGGTGCGAACATCGCTTGTTCGTGGTCGGCCATGGGTGGAAGATCTACATCGAGTGCCCAGTGTAAGGCTCAAGGTTGAGTTTGTACCGTGCTCACCAGGGCAATCGGCGGAAGAGCTTTCACAAGAGACTCTATACTCGCTATTCCGCAGATATGGTAAGCTAGTAGATATTCAGCCGCAGCCTACGGACTCTAAGGATCTTCCAAAATATGCTATTCTCCAATTCAGCAAAGTCAGGCATGCGATCATGGCTAAAAATTGCATGCATGGGTTCGTCTTGCCGGCCAGCGAGGGCGGAGGTGATACTGGAACCAAGTTAAAGATGGCTTATATGCGGACGCGAAAACCACACTGGATCCTGGACTGGCTTGCGAGTCATCCAAGGGTCACGCTCCCTCTTCTACTTGCACTTTTTGGAACAGTCACGGTGGCAATTTTCGATCCGTAAGTCCCAAAATTGGCTTATTTCATGACTTCATGTAATAACAATCATGCAGTATCCGAACCTTCTTCGTCAAAGCTCACGTTACGCGCACATTTCATATTTCTGATAATCCTGTATACAAATGGTTGAGGTCTCAAGCCTCCCGTGCAACAGATGCGCTGAAATTCGGACGGCACAAACCTGAGGACGCCGGGCTTAGTGCAATTTGGGATGATCGCAAAGACGACATTAGCCAGATCCAGACTTGGCTGATGGAGAGTGCTGATACATTCATTGTCATCCAAGGACCTCGAGGCTCCGGAAAGAAAGAGCTGGTTCTTGACCAGGCGTTGAAGGACCGCAAGAACACCCTCGTTATTGACTGCAAACCCATACAAGAGGCGAAGGGTGACAGCCGTACCATCTGTGCAGCAGCTGACGAGGTCGGCTACAGACCAGTATTCTCGTGGATGAACAGCATCAGCAGCTTAATCGATCTAGCAGCTCAAGGTACCATTGGCACGAAGACTGGCTTCTCTGAGACCCTGGACGCGCAACTGGCCAAGATATGGCAGAATACAGCTACTGCCCTCAGGCAGATTGCGTTATCAGAACGCAAAAAAGACGACAAAGACTCTGACCTCGGCGATGACGAATATCTCGAGGCCCATCCCGAACGGCGACCTGTAGTAGTAATCGACAACTTCCTACACAAGAGTCAAGAAAACAGCGTGGTTTACGACAAGATCTCTGAATGGGCCGCTGGCCTTACATCCGCCAACGTCGCCCATGTCATCTTCCTAACAAACGATGTATCCTTCTCCAAATCCCTCAGCAAAGCCCTGCCTGATCGCGTCTTTCGCCAAATCGCCCTCGGCGACTGCTCCCCCGAAGTAGCCAAACGCTTCGTCATCAACCACCTCGACGCTGACGCCGACGATGGCGGCGGCCCAGAAAAGAAACCCAAACCATCAGAAATGCGTGAAGACCTCGCAGAGCTAGACGACTGCATCTCCACCCTCGGCGGCCGCCTCACAGATCTCGAATTCCTAGCCCGCCGCATTAAAACCGGTGAAACCCCCAAAAAGGCCGTCCAAGAAATAAAAGAGCAAGCCGCCTCCGAGATCCTGAAAATGTATATCCTCGACAGCAGCCCCCGAAAATGGACGCCCGAGCAAGCATGGCTCCTCGTAAAACAACTCGCCGACTCAGAATCCCTACGCTACAACGAACTCCTCCTCTCCGACATCTTCAAATCCGACGGCGAAGCCGTCCTGCAATCTCTCGAACAAGCCGAAATGATCACCATCGTTTCCTCCAACGGGCGGCCTACAAGCATCAAACCCGGCAAACCGGTCTACTCTGCGGCTTTCAAACAATTAACAGAAGACCATGTATTAAAAGCGCGCTTGGATCTGGCTATATTGAGTCAACTTATTAAGGTGGAAACGCAGGGGATTGATAAGTATGAGGCTGAGTTGAATTTGTTGGCGGGTTTGCCGGGGGCGCCGAGGGAGACGAGGGGGAGGGCGAAGTGGTTGTTGGGGAAGTTGTGGGCGGGGCAGGAGAAGGTGGAGGGGTATGAGAGGGAGAGTGCGGGGTTGAAGAAGATTTTGATGCAGGAGTTTTAGGTGGTCAAGGGTAATACCATAGGGCGTGTTGTACATATAGTGTAAGGCTACTGATTGAAGACTGGATGTGCGGACTAGGGGAAGATGGAGTGTGGGTGTATATATGCATGGGATGAAGGCACTGAGAAATGGGGAAGGAAGATGATTGATACCACTCTGCACATTTTGTAAGTTATATGGCTTGGATCTATATAAGCATGTATATACATAATATGCTATCAAAACCGCACAATACACTTTCAGAAATTCTCACTATCCAATACTCCTAGCCTAAATCTGACACTACACAAACTATGTTTCCCATTAGAGACTTGCGGCTCTCGCCACTGAAACAAATTATATGAACTCAATAACGACCTATCAGACTATCATCAACACAAACATCACATACACCACCCCACCCATCAGCAGTGACACCTGCAGCCTTTTCCACCCCGACCCCGCCCCCAACTCCAGGATTCCAGTTCACAGACTCTTGCTACTCGTATTGTGAAACAACCATCCACGCAATCTCTCCGAGGAGATCGGAACTATCTCTCAGCTGCAGTTCAGCTCAGCTGCCTTCGCGTTGTGAAACATTCAATAACATTTGGCCTAGTTCTGAAGAGGGGAAGCAATTTGTTGGTATCCATGCTGTCTATTCGTTGCGCGGCTAAGGTTTGTTTTGCGAGGGATTAATCTTTACGAGCTTTGATAGAGAGTGGGGGGTTCGAGGTTACTGTTTTAGGTGTTGTTGTGGTGATGTTGAGTATTGCGCGAGTAATATGGCTGCGGAGTATGCGCGAATTGATGCCAGTGGCTGTATTCTTACTGGAACTGCGCAGACTTGGTTAATAATAGTTTTCCAGCCGTCGTTGTATAGTAGCTGGTAAGTGAGGCTGTGAGTACAGTGCGTGCGGGATGATGCAGGGGCATCTGTTCTATTTTCTGCTGCTCGTATTGTTGCGATTCACTATTCTGAACTCGGAGTATTGTTGCAATATTGCTAATTGACAAGGGTTGTGACATCAGGCTGCTCTTAATGGGATGTTGCGGACACAAACCCTCAATGTTGCAATAACGTTCCGAACCGCGAATAGTAGGTCGCACTTATAACAGCAACACCAGGGATAATGGACAAAAATATCTCACACCGAGAAGGGAAATATAATAATAACTTGTTCACGGGATGATGCGGGAAGATATTGTTCTCATGTTTCCTTATTTTTGTGGGGTTCTTCCGTCCGTTATCCCTGGTATTGCTATCATGAGATCTAAAAATCTTAACAATTTGCGATTGGCACACAAGATAATCCGCAGTACATCCTGTTTAAATCACGTGGCGCTCTAGGTTTTTTATCATTGTTGCAGCAATACATTGCTAGCTACTAATTTTTACCACTGTTTATCCCAGAAGACGTAGAAGTGCGGTTCGTGTTCGCTCATGCTGGACAAGCGAATTCTCTGCTGTGATCATCCAGTAGGCTGTGTACTTTATAGCCGTAGGGCGGAGTCTAGACATCACAAAAGGGGAAGAAACCCCCATTGTGCTGTTGGCATTCCTCTTATTTCCGAAGGCTCATTTGTCCTGCATATTCGATCCACACAGGCATGTCTCATTTAACATTTGGTATTCTCTTCGTTCTGATCATGTCCTCGGAAATGTTGGGACCGCGTGGATCCTATCTATACGGTAAAAGGGCGGTGGATTCTTTTAACCGTATCAATTACCGGTGCTATGCAGTAATACAACAGACTGCGAAGGAAATTCGAGCCTTCTGATATGGTGATACGGAAAATCATATAGGATGTTACGCGATGCTCACTGCCTAGCAGGGATCAGTCAACTGATGCAATAGGTGTCGCAGACCTCCCTTGCAAGGCGTACGTTTCGTTGGCTCCGTTCTTAATATTCGTCTCGTACTTCCCTAGGTGGAGGACTCAGGCCACGATGGCGCAGCCCTTAGGTAATTGTTGGCGATGGCAACGTCATAGTAAGCTTCTATCGAAGCATCCGTAAGCGCGGAGAATATTCTGGAAAATTGTCAGCACCCTTTTTTGGTCTCAGGTTCCGGTGGCTATCGACGAGCCTCGCTAAAACGAAGGTACAATCAGCATTATCCTCCGGAAGGAATTACAAGAGACCCCCCTCATTCGATAGTACCCCTCAGCCACAGTCAGCATAGTCTGTGCGTTTCTTCCATGGTCGACATGTCAGGATGCTGAAACGCCAGGCATACAATAAACAAACTGTATTGGACATTCGAGTTCCTCCGGGATCACCGGATTGTTTAATGATAAGAAGGATCTCTTACATCTGCGGTAGGTAAATTAAATACGTGGTGTTAGTTCTGCGGCGGAACATGTTTTCATAGCCAACTAGTGGATCAATCTGATTAGATGTGACACCCTAGAGCCGAGAATATACGCATCCACTGGGAATCCATATATGGTCTGCAGGAATATGCACACCGTCCTGATATCAGCCAAATCCTGAGAATTGACTAACAGCAAGCTTCTAGATTCTGCGCAAATCGCTCATCAATTAGATTCATCACTTTCACTCCAACACGTGCTCCCTGAAGGCTAAATGACTATCTCGTGCCGAAGAGAATTGGGGGCCATCAATGGGCGTGTTCCAATAATGCAAATGAAGTGATGGGATCAAACGACACGGGTGACAAATTGCCAAGTGTATCTGGACAGCTGCAAGTCGTCTATTAACGGGTAATAGTGGGGTTCGTTCCATATCGCTGGATTGTTCATGGGGGAAGTTCAGAGTGTCAAAGGCCGCAATCAGTCAATGTTGGACAGCTGTATGCAACGCAAACGCAACAAGTCGCATTATCTATGGATTCGCAGGAAGACGTGAGCGAATAATCGCTACGATTGTCTTCTCGGCCTTAAGCTGGGTAAGATAATGCCCTGCCGAGTAGATGCGGACCCCGGTTCGAGGACTTTAGGAGTGCCACGGCATGCTGCATGTTCGAACGTTGGGTTTTGGGGCCTTTTGTCAATTGTGAGAGTCAAATACCCACCAAAACAGGTTCGTGGTGGGTCAAATCTGATCATAGTGGAATCGAGAAATTTGCAATTGGGTCGTGCCTGCCGCCACGTGTAATACCCCGACAGGATTGCTTGCATCCACGGGCCTTCCATTCCGGACTCGAAGCTACTCCGATGTACAGTCGACGTACAGTCGATGCTTAGCTTCTGCGCTCTGAAATCGGACTCATGCACATGCCTGTGTGTTAGGACATGGCGAATGAACGACCCCGGAGATCTCACGGCAACCTTCGCGAAGTTTTACGTAGTGAGATAAGTCATGTAGATCATCAAAGACTTCACTCATTGTTGCCTAGGGAGAGTTGGGCGGCATGACCTGCATAGGCGCGACACCGGCGCCCCATTAGGGGGCCAAGGCTGCGGGATTTGGCCCATAATTCGGTTACACTGGTACGCCGTGGGTACCTGCAGGACCTGCTAGCATGTCCTCACTTTGAGGAACGCCCACGGTGTTGTGGCTGACTTGGCGTAGTATATGCCGTATCAATTGGTGTGTCTCGGCTCCTTAGAAATTGTACTTTTTATTTTCATTCGGCGAATGAACTACCAGATAGTCCCCTTTGGCCTCTTCATAAGTTAAGAAATCTCGTTCAAGTCTTCACCAGTCAGGCCAACCCTGAGGGTCGAGCCGCATGGACCACCCACCATTTAGACTACCGAGATAATGCAGCTAATCATTTGTAAATCTCCCACATGCGTCCAAAATCAAGTTCTTTCGTAACATTGATTGGAATGTTGAATACCTCCGATCCTGTGTCGACGTCGTCCTGGTTGACACTTGCAACAATCAGATCAGGAGGTCAAAGTATCACGTGCCAGCTAATAGCGTTGCTGAAGATGGTGACATCCCGAGGTTTCAGCATGGGTAACATCCTCTGAGCAACGTGGAGCGTTGGTGGTGTCGGAAGCAATGAGGGCGTTTCGGCCCACCACAGGCATGTCCTTGTCTAACATGTTAAAGACCGTCATCTCAGCATATGACCCATCGCAGACGAGTTGAAATGGCTCAAAGAGCAGCAAGTGTGACCTTAGTCGGGGTATTCGGTGGATAACGAAGGTCGCGAGTCGAGTCGCTCATATCACCGACTATAGCCGCGAGACATCGATACCTTAGGGTTAATACCGCGACGCCACCAGTGCCAGGCCCCTGGGCCGGGACCCTATAGCAGCCCGGCAATCCCCAATAGCCGCCTTAGAGCATTTCCCTACGGGGTGCTAAAGTAGACCTCAAAGTTACGGCAATACACCTAGAGCGATTGTTCTCCCCAATTCAAACTTTACAATTTCTGCTTCTGTGGCAACAGCTTTGGAATACGGGGACTGGAGCTTCATACACACGTATTCGGTCGTGAACAATACCTCTTGCGGTTGGCTTCCTTAGGATGGATGCCAAAGACGAGGTCCCGGCTGGCTACGGAGCACCCAATTCTCTGTGAGCACGCCTTGATCTTGGGGGCAGGGCAAACTTGAAACGAGTATACCAGCTCTAATACGAGTATTAGCGTATGGTAAGCACTTATCATCTCGATCCTGTGTTGTAATATCGATGGCTTCATGTGAGATGACCGTTGTCAGCTTATTCCAGGAGGAAGAGAATATTGAAGGGCGGCCCGTCTTGACGCCCGGTCACATCGAGGGGGGCTGCTGTCTGTCAGCTGTTAGTCCTGTTACCCACCATCCCACTACCCACAGACACTCACAGATCTCCACAGGCTCTCCAACCGAGATGCACCTCCCCTTCAATTATGCACCTCTTTGACGTCAAAGCTCCCAAGCTCGTCCCGTCTCCAGATTCGGCAATGTGGCTGATCGCGACTCTGCAGGGTTTGCTCCTAGCCGGATAGAGGGATCAACAGAATTATGCGAGATTCGTCTATCTTTAGCTCTAGCGCTCGTAAAGTATTTCCCCTCGCTGCCTTGGTGAGATCAGAAATTGGTCTGGACAGTATTGTGATACCAGATGTACTTGTCCCTCTTCTTTTGTCCCGTTAGCCCTTCTTCCTATTCGTCTTCTATCATATCGGGTCCATTCATGTCAACGTTGGGTGAGGAGTATGAACATGCATGCTATCAGAACAAGTAAGATTGCCTTTCTCGGTGATGCAAGAGCAGGAAATATAGCGCTCGCACGACCTGGTAACTCAACCGCCATACCTTACCCAAGACAGTGATTCTAGACGACCGCCACATGGCCCAGTATTTACTTCACGCGCTCAGCCATCTCAGCCCCTTCCTCCCACTACTTCACCGTCCCATCCCATCCTTCCCCAGGCCGATTCGTTAGCAGCGTACGAATTGTCAATCCCGTACACGGCAGCCTAGGATCTTACATTGTTGGACCCCGTGTGCTGGTGACCGTGACCTACCGCCCGGTCTTGCATAAGCTCGCGACATCAGCCTAGTTCGGTTGGTGCAAGCTCATAGTTACGTTTGTTCTGGACACGGCTGAATGTGTCTTCACGCCCCTGAGCTCAGGTGTTCACTGCAACCCTGCTTTCCATGTGCGAGATGCTGTTCGATCAAATCCCATTCCT
Source organism: Cladonia metacorallifera KoLRI002260 (assembly GCA_000482085.2). Classification (NCBI taxonomy): domain Eukaryota; kingdom Fungi; phylum Ascomycota; class Lecanoromycetes; order Lecanorales; family Cladoniaceae; genus Cladonia; species Cladonia metacorallifera. The sequence goes on along the minus strand of KI911121.1, from coordinate 216,276 downwards.
CGAGCATAAATAGGTCATCAGACCCACACTCGTTCGACCATCTAAAGCGTTCTTTCTAACACTCATTTATATATTACTTTGTGGCATATATGTGTTCAGACGCAGGCTCCTAAGCCCATTCAATCATTGGAAGTTATACAGGCTGCTAAGACTGCTGTTATCATCGCATTTGTGTCGATACTATTGTCGAGACTATCAAAGTCACCCCATATTCAGACCAGCAAAAGCATAAGAATAATACCAACGTACACTTGTTGCATTCCCGATATCAATTCAACCACAGTCGAGGCTAAAGCCTTGTACGACTGCCAGCCGTTTCACTCGGACCTAACTCGAAGGAGCCTTAACGAGTGTCCTCGCTCCAGTTCAGACGAAACCAGCTCGGATCCACCTCCCTGTTCTAAGACTCAACCTTCTTCACGATGGTTGCCGCCGCCGGCGCTGTCGCCTCCGGCATCGTTGCTCTCAGTTCCCTCGTACCTTCATTGCCTCAAAGCGCCACTAACGGTAACTCAAACTTGGGGACTCTGCAAGCCCCAGTTGTTTCTGACTTCGTATCAACTCCTAACACACCTGACGGCTTTCCTTGGGGTACCGCTACTGCAAGTAACACCAATCCCTATACTTTCACTCCGGGAGGTGGGTTGCAGCGCAACTATCAATTTAATATTGCGCGCGGCACTATTGCTCCCGATGGTGTCAATAGAAGTGTGTTGCTTGTCAATGGAGCGTTCCCTGCTCCATTGATCGAGGTGAATTGGGGTGACACCATCAATGTCGAAGTTTGTAACAACATCGTAGGCCCGGAAGAAGGAACCTCTCTGCATTGGCATGGTATACTGCAGACGCTGACTCCTTGGTATGACGGGGTCCCCTCCGTGCAGCAATGCCCAATTGCTCCAGGCAAATGCTTCACCTATTCTTTCTTGGCCGATCTTTACGGGACGACATGGTATCACTCTCACTATACTGCTCAGTACAATGCAGGCCTTCTCGGACCTCTAATCATCCATGGCCCCAAGAACGTGCCCTATGACATCGATATTGGCGCCGTACTGCTCACCGACTGGTATCACGATACCTACGAAGACATCGTCGAAGAGGTCATGACTAAGGCTCAGTTAGCCCCTCCGCTTTCCAACAATAATCTAATCAACGGCAAAATGAATTACAATTGTTCCCTGATAACGAATGGACAGCAATGCACCCCAAATGCCGGTCTTTCTAAGTTCAAGTTCCAATCCGGGAAGAAGCATCGTCTTCGACTGATAAACGCTGGATCCGAAGGCTTACAACGTTTCACTATTGATGGCCATAACATGACAGTAATGGCGAATGACTTTGTGCCCGTAGAGCCGTATGAAACTAACGTGGTAACTCTTGGAATCGGACAACGTACCGATGTCATCGTAACTGCAACTGGTCCGCCAAATTCTACGTACTGGATGCGCTCTAATATCAGCCGCACGTGCTCCGCTTCTGATGGCCTGTCGCCAAATGCATTGGCAGTTATCTACTACGAAGATGCAAACGATAATGCAGTCCCCACCAGTACTGCAACTCCATTCGATGACAGCCAGTGTGCAAACGTACGAAAAATAATATCCCCCACCAAGAGAGATACTAATCAAGATGTAGGATCCTCTCGAGTCAACCATCCCCTTCTTTCCATTCCCAGCCACCTCGAACCCCGCCGTGACTCAAGACATCGTAATAACCTTCGGCCCCAACTCAACCGGCTATGAGCTCTTCTACATGAACAACGTCTCCTTCCGCGCCAACTACGAGTGCGTTCCCCCCCCCCTCCCTCCGCAGCCAAAAACCCCCCACTAACACCCCCCTAGCTACTCCCTCCTCGCCCTCGCCCAATCCGGCAACCTCTCCTACCCCCTCGACCCCCAATGGAACGTCTACGACTTCGGCACCAACGCCTCCGTCCGCCTAATCGTCTACAACGAATTCCCCTTCTCCTCGCACCCCATGCATCTCCACGGCCACAACTTCAACGTCCTCGCCGAAGGCACCGGATTCTGGGACGGCACCATTACTCACCAGCAAAACACCCAGCGGCGCGACGTGCAGCTCGTAAGGCCCGGCACGGCGACGGAGCCGGGGTATATTGTGTTGCAGTATGAGACGGATAATCCGGGGGTGTGGCCTTTCCACTGTCATATTGCGTGGCATGTTAGCGCTGGACTTTATATCAACACCGTCGAGCAGACACAGTTAATAAAGCAGAGGAGGATTCCGAAGAGTGTGGATCAGACTTGTGTTGATTGGGGGAATTTTGTGGCGAAGAATGGGGTGGATGAGATTGATAGTGGGTTGAAGGAGAGGGGAGTGATGGGGGGGCTGGTGGGGGGGTTGATGCCTGAGAGTCCGAAGTGGAGTAAGAGGCAGTAAGTGGGAAGTCACGGGAACGCACGAAAACTCCCTTTTGTGTGATCATTTGGGTTCTGTGCTTTTGAGGGTGCGGGTATCATGATGCATCGAGCTTGGACTCTGGGAGTCCGGCTACGGGGGAGTTTTCTTTCCATTGGTTAAGATTGAATTTCTGGGGAAGGATGAGGTGCTTCGTTTCCAGTCACTCCTTTTCGTATATCTTCCCTCATTTTTCTTATTTATATACATTTTGTCGGGGTTACTTTAGAGTGTATATTAGCTAGGTTTAATGGTGCATCGCATACATGTACGATCAGGAGAAACTACTATTCGCGAGATCTATAAATCTCTAATAACATGGATAACTCCAATGTAGCCCGCCTCATCATTTTCAAAGAAATACTTTATTCCTCACAAACATGAGATAGAATTCAGAATGCTATAGAAATCTCGACTTACCTCCCCTTCATCCCCTAGCCTCACCAATCATCTGCAGCAAATTTACCGATGTTTCCCACCTATCGAATTCCAATCAGAATCCCATCCCCAGCTAATTTCGCAGCTGAGTAAGAACTAGCGAATCACTACCTACTAGTATCAGTCTTACGCCTTGGCTGCCACTCCCTCGTCCTTTGCGTCACGAGAATTCTCGTATTTTCGGAGGGTTATGGTTATATTAGTATCTTATACTAGGCAGCAATGAGTGAGTCATTGCGAGTAAGATACTTGTCATGTGTGAGTGAGCTTTGGAGGCGATGGGGGTGGGTCTGGTGACTTTGAAGGATTTTCTCGGTTTTCGGATGGGGGAGGAGCTGAGCGGGTTGGTGTGGTGGAAGGGTTGGGCGGATTGGGGTGTGGCGTATCTGTGGGTGTACACCGATTTCTGGAAGCTGTGTTCTGCTGTGGCGAGTCCTTGGGTTGGGTATAGAGAGGATTGTCACCACTGTTGTACTCGTAACAGCGCTCTTTTCGTTGTGTCCATGCACTTATAATTGTTCCAACGAGGCTTCGATCAGCACCGAGACCGTGGAAGTAATACCACCAGACTGCTTCATGTTGAAGGTACCAGCTCCAGCCTTACTGGGTCTTTCGTTGCTTCAGCAGGCTATGAATCTAACCATTTTAGGCAAGGCTCCCTCAAATGCAACGGGACTGCTTAGTATGCGAGTACCCTGTCTGCTCAGACGCACGGTGACGGAGGTATAGCCACAACAAGTTCTCTGCCGCTACGACTACTACGTGATCACGTACCAGCAATAGACCTATTTGAAGCTCCAGCCCAGATGACCATTGACAAATATGAGTTGTTTGTAGAGCAAAGGTAGAATGACCTCATTATTACTCTAGCAGACTGCATGCGGAGAGTATCGTTCCTCACACAATCGACCACCGATCCTGTTCGCTCAACGGAAGTTTGCCAACAACATTCGGATGTGATTGAGCTGACGACCCAATTCAAACTATATTTCCGTATAGACTTTATTAACGAGTCGCGGACATAATGGGATGGTAATGAAAGTTAGCCAACCAGCCAGTCGCAGTACAGCAATTGGCCTGGTGTTGTAACCGGGCTCTTGGTATTCGAGACAACTTACTGGCGACGTGGTCAGCCACACTCAGACCGGGCGCCTTCGGACATTTTCCTCATGCATAGTTTGGTAAAGATTACATCGCAGATCATGACCAGTGCCGAACCTTATCCCTTTATAGGTCACCTCCCGTGCACACCACCGAGTTTTTTTGGCTTCGCATTCACTAAGCACTGAAACTCACCGAAGCTCTCGAACATCGTAGCATGGGGTCTATATGCTTTTTTGAAGCGTATATTCGAAAGATATGAACAATCTTCTTTGGAGTGGTGGGTGGTAAGGGCCCTAGGGAACCCCTTTTGAGGCTTCTCTCGGGCGTTCGCTTAGAAGGACTGGGGCCAGCTCAGCAGGGTTGCTGAAATTCCACATCCGCCAACAAAAAGGATACACCGCTATCCAACTCGAGGCAGGTGAATGGCACAGTACAGAAGAAACGACTGGGGGAAGCGGATTCCTGTGGAGGAGGCTTTGCTGTCGCAGACAGTAGATCAGGTGTGAGTACTCCGTGGTTGTGATACGTTGTTACTGGAATAGGCTTGTCGTTGCACTCGGGTCATATAATTGATGGGTTACTTACGCGTGAGTTTGTTGCTTTAACGCAACGAATGGCCACGAAGAATAAAGGTCGTCCAGACAATGTTTACCTTTCTGAAGTAACTTCTCGATAGAAAAGTCCACTTACAGAAAGAATCTATTTATGATGTTTCTAGTCATCTCTCATACTGTCATCCTCTTTCTACCTTCACCTTTGCTTAAACCGCACCCTCAAATCCAATTCCAATCTCCGTACCCCAGCGTCATAGTCGATGAATCGATACGTTGACCCGTTGTATTCAGCTCACTCGCTCCAGCACCTATACTAAATGGCAACCACATTAATCTGACAGCCTACACCAAGGCAAGTCGTGTCAGAATCCCTGGGATCCCGGACATTCATGTACACGAATGGAGTACAAGTACCTCCCGCATTCTATCTTGGAACAATACCCCGGATATCAGCGGAGGAGTTCGAGGCCACGCGCAGAAGCCAAAAAGCAATGTAAAGCACCTTGCTAAGAAGGTGTCTAGAACACATCGTCAGTGAGCACTCGATGAGGATATCCTCGAACGGTAAGATGCTACCCGGCGCTAGTGTAAATACGGTCTGAGCTAGTCCATGTTGATCTAAAGTGCCTTGGCAAACGGAGAAATTTTACGCGTCGTTGTTGATTTTTCTGTTTATTTCTTACAGACACAAAAACCTGTCGAAGCAATGACTTCTATATCAGTATATGGATATGATACAGGAATGCTGGTTGCACATGACTCATCTGTTAATAAAGAAGCCTCTGAGACTAGTGTGCTCGAGGAGCCTCATAAGCTGAGAACTGGCTGCACTAGATGTCTGTTCCTGGAAATGCCGTACGAATTGCGTGCGCAAATCTACAGTTACGTCCTGCCTAGCACGAGCAATGTTACGAACAGAGGCTTGGTATGGGACCGAGGAGCGCCAATCTGGGCTACGAACCGCCAGATCCACAGTGAATGTATCGGACCTATGTACGGAAATGGCACCTTCCTCGTCGAAGTTGGCTATGACTATATTCATTTTGTCCACCAGTATGGGCTGCCCACTAGCAATTTGATTGCAAAACGTATCCACATATTCCCCGAAAAGATCTCACCACGTTATCAGACCTTGATGAGAAGGTTTCAGATCACAGTAAAAGAAGTCGACAGCTATACTGGCATGATCATGTATAACTGCAGTAATACTGAAGCCTTGTATCTGAAACTCAGACAGCAGATGCAGAAGCTTTGTGACTTCTTGCAAGGATTGCCAGAGATTCGTTACCTTGAGATTCTCTATGATCAGGAATACCGAAAGGTCAACATGGAGAGACTTATGGAACTCCCATCGAAGCCTTTTTTGGGGCTGTCCAATGTTGTTGCTCTTAGTATTGTGATTAGGTATGGAAAGAGCTACCATAAGATTCTCTGAGGGAGTGATAGTTCAGATAAATCGGAAATTGGACCAAGGCTCATGCTCGGCTAAATTGTTCGAGAAACAGAAGCCAATCAACAATAACGTTTCGCTCAATATGGATTGAGCTCATATCACTGGTTCATTATTCACGAAGATCCATTAAGAGTTCCGGCGAGTTTCGAGCATTGGTCCAAAATGATCGCATGGACATCGTAGAACCATTGTATAATCTTTCCGCTATGGCTTGACCTTCAAAGTCCTGCTCCCAATTCCGATAACCTAGTCATAGAGTAGCTTGACATTGTACTCGGGGGCAGCTTAACATCATTCTCTACATCCATATCATGGTTTCCTACCGCCAGAAGCTGCTCAGCTGACTTTTCATCGCTGGCGTCAGGGTCTCGCAAAGGAACGAGCTTCTTCAAGCTCTCAGCTGTATTGACCGAGTGACTCTTATGTCGCAGTCTCCTGATAACACATATCGAGCGTCCAAATATGGCGAAAAGTTTTTTGCCCAGTCCCGCTGAAACAAGGAATAGTATATTCTTGATCCAGCAAATGACACCGGCGGGCCAGGCGCTGAAGCTCAAGAGGTCAATTCGACTGCTGCAGCTCGGGTGCCATACTTGATAGGTACAGGACCAAAAGTCAGCTTTTGACGGTGAGAATGGGCTTGTTGAGCCAGCTGTAAGATCTGGCTTCTGGGCTACTAATGCACTGTGCCCCACTTCGCGCATTAGTGGCTTGCAATGCTGACCTACATCGCAATTCGATAAGCCTGTCGCTATTTGACTAAATCTTCGATTCCTCCATCTCCGGCATGTGATCAACGAACAATACCTTATAGACTCCTTTGGGTTGACGTTGCCTGTCAATGTATCTACTTTGACCTTCTGCTATCATTCCTGCCACTTCTTGATTGCTGTACCGAACAGTTGATCTATAAGGGCCCGACCCGAGGAGTCATTCCGCTTGGGCAGCAGGTACTGCATAAGAGCATCGCAGCAAGAATGGCGCAAGAACCCAAATGGAAGAAGCTTTGCCAAAAATGTCAGAACTTCACGTTAGATCCTCCTGCATGGCCAGGAACGACTTGGGGCGGCCAGGGTTTCGGTTTTCATGATATTAACGGGTTGCTTCAGTCAGCCAAAGAAGGCTGTCAGCTTTGCAATCTTATAGTTGCCGAATTCCCAGAATCCAGAATAAAAGTCTTGCAAGGGGAGCTGAAGCTTGATCCACAGCACTGCTCTAGACAGCTTCAAGTCACGTCATATGACGGTCCCGTTATAGGTCGAGATCCTTATCTACACAGCTGTTTCAATCTCTGGCACAAAGAGCTTCGTCGCAACAACCGCCCTTCAATAGTTTGTATAATACCAATCATTATTCATGACATGCGCGGTAAGTTATGTCGTCCATGGCGAGATAGTTCAAGAATGCTTAAGTAGAGGGATCAATAGGGATTATGGCCAGACGCGGTGCTCTGAATACTGGTTTACACGTAATCTCGGGGATGATCAAGGCTTGGATTGAAGATTGCGTTGATAATCATTCTGACTGTGCAACTGGTTTACAGATGACTGGTCGGCTACCAACCAGGCTCTTACAGATTGAAAAATTTGGAGATTGGTACAAGGTGAAACTGTGTCTGTCATCCGCCCTTAGCCCCTCTACTTCCTACGCGACTTTGAGTCATGTGTGGGGCTCTGGGTCTCCTATGAAGTTGGTCAACGAGAACGTGCTCCAATGCCAGCAAGGTATCCCTATCGCGAGCCTACCACGGACTTTCGCCGAGGCGATCCGACTGACGAATGCCCTCGGCTTGAGCTACCTATGGATCGATTCTCTATGCATCATTCAAGATTCAACGCTGGATTGGGAAGTCGAAAGCACAACAATGTGCGATGTTTATCGTGGTTCAGCCATTAACATTGCTGCTAGTGCATCTGTCGATTGCTATGGTGGACTATTCCAGCAGAAAAACCCTTTCTTGGTCACGCCGGCCATGATGGAAGTGAGCTATAAACAGAAGGGTGCTGGCGCTCGAGAGGGAGAGCCTTGTGCTTTGTTGGCTGAAATCGCCTGTGACAACGATCCACTCGTAGACGAGCCTCTAAGCCGGCGAGCGTGGGCCTTGCAAGAGCGAATTCTTGCTCCCCGCACTGTCTATTTTACTGCTCAGAAAATACATTTCGTATGTCATGAGAAGAGACTGTCAGATATCGATCCATGCGGCTTCTACGAAGTAAGCAGGCTGAACCACGATGTTGTGAACACCTGGGCTGTGAACAGCCCGGCGTTAGCTACATCGGCTTCGCAGCTGTCTGTTTGCTCAAAAATTTGGCAGAGAGTGGTCCAGCAATATACTCATGGGCAGCTCAGTTACGAGTCAGATAAACTCGTCGCTATTGCAGGTCTTGCCGCCCACATGCAGGGAACGTGGCTCGGTCCAACAAACACCTATCTGGCTGGCTTATGGAGCTTTGACCTAATCAAGGGGCTAACGTGGAGGAGAAGCACAAGATTGACATCACTGGCAAGGCCCAAGGCTTACCGTGCACCTAGTTGGTCCTGGGCTTCTGTTGAGGGTGAAATTGAGTGGTGGCCGGACCTAGAGAGCTGGCCAATTGTGGCTTATTGTGCGTCCATCGTTGAGGCGCGAACCAGTCCCACTGGCAATCCGTTTGGTAGCGTTCAGGGAGGGCATATCCATATTCGTGGTTATTTGTGTACCATCAGAAAAAAAGTTTCGCAATTCTACCCTGTATGGGATGTTGTAAGTGTGGATGGAGAGAATCGGCAAGAACGCACCCTAGGAGCATCAAATGGTTTGATTGTTTTCATACTCCTTACAGAAAAGAAAAACCTAAGGTCTCAATCTTTTTTAACACGCGGTCTGCTACTTGACTACATAGGGGACAAGAAGGGCCAGTATAAGCGGATAGGTTGTTTCAGGGCCTTTGGTAGCCACCTCTTGCATACCTCCCGGAGTTCCCACCCGGCCAAGGAACTATACATGGATGTCAACGGGAAAAACGAGTACACCATCGAGATAATTTGAGGATTTGAGACAACATTCGGAAGCAATCTTAGGTTTGGAAGGGACTGAAGAAAGCTTTGGGTCGTCCTCTACTGCTGAGGAGAGCTATCTCGCATTGCTCCGATGTTCCAATTGTGACGAAAATACAATGAAGGGGCGATTCCACGTGCCTCAAAGGATACCTTAGCGTTAACACTACGTAAGGATATTTACAGAGCAACGCCATATCACCAAGATGCTTTTTCCTCGACTACTTCTGATTTTCTATTGGAGTTCCAAAAGTCCATCGGAGTGCACCTACGCAGGTTAGGGTAGAAAGAAAAAGCGGTGGATGCTTTCTTCAATGAAGCATGTCAGTGAAAGGAAGTTTGATTCAAGAAACGGTACGATCTGTCATGCTTAGACGTCAAGAGTCCTACTGAAGTTTCTTTGCGGTTTGGCTGTTAATTAGGATGTCTTAGCTATTTCTTGCTATCATACTCACATCATTCAGATATTTTCTGCCGCACTCGAGTACTCATCGTCCATTCCACATATTTATCAAACTCATGCTTTCCGTCTCAGAAACCATCAGCAACCATTGCACGCTTACCTGATCATCTCACTGGTCTTTTCCTCGCCTCGCATTCCCGACAAATTTCTCCACAACAAAAGCCTTTTCTTATGCTACGACCACAGAACCATTATATATCACCATATATTCCACGAGCCCGGCTCCGCTCCCCACGCGCTAAAAATTTCATAAAACTACCAACTCTCACGATTCTTCCTCACAACCCAAGTCAAGAGAAAAAGCTCACTTTCCACTACAACCTTAAAATATCTATATCCCATCCAAGATCCCTCTTATCTAATCCCATGATTTCAAAGTCCACTACCCCACTACAAATTGCCCAGGAGGTTCAGTTCCTTACGCCATGGCATCATTGATGAATTTCTCTGCTGTTGACTCCGAAGCCGAGACCCAGTCATAAAGAGTCAGGGCGGGGTGCTGCTGGGAAGAACGGGCTGTGGGAGGGATGTTAGTGGAACATTGGAGGAAAGGTGGAGGTGGAGGCAGAAGCGGACGTAGGGACGGAGGATGTTGGACTTGGGATGGAGTAGGTGCCAAGGATCTGGTGATAATGTTGTGATGATGGTCATTCTGAAGGTGGTGAAGAGGGTACGGTGGGGTGTAGGAGGGGTGCAGGGACAGAGTAGGGCGGAAGAGAGGTTGACTTGTCTGAGATTTTACTGGATTTTGAGCTTAGGGACTTCTCAGGCCTAACAAGTGCATGGAGAAGTCTTCTAGGCGCAGTAACGCCCCATAATCTTCTATGGATGACAATGACTCATAAGCAGGAAAGTAGAAGATGGGTGGGTCACCTGGTCTTCTGCTCTTAGAATACACAAGATGTGCTGCCGAGTGACATGTTTTTTAGGCTTTAGAGCTATATTCAAGTCCTACAACCCCGCTCAAACTAGGGCATAAAGCCAACGCCGAACAAGTATTCAAAAATTGCTTGAAACCAAACCTAGCCATGCAATGCGCAAAAGAACTTGTTTTCCATGATTTCGCTTGCGCTGTCCCCTTCTAGAACGCCAATCCTATTGGTAAAAATGCCAATCAAGTCCTCTATCCCATGCGGAACGCCGACGCTACGCAAACATTGAAAGCATACACGTGTTACCGAACGCCAAAGCTATGGTATTAATCAATATCTAACGCAGCAGAAATCCAAAGCAGTATTTAGGGTATCTTATATAAACTCATGTACGTCGTAAAATCTCAGATGTCGATTGCCGCGACATCGCTCGAGGTTGATCGAAAAACCTGTAACGCAGCAGCCAGTACAAAATCATGGAAATCGAACCAAGCGACAGCATTGGCAGCGGTGCTATCTGTTGTGTTGTTGTTCCACATGTCTATTGAGATTGTCTGAACGTCCAAAGGTTGCATCACAACTTGAACATGTAAGCCTGGGTGTGTCGCTGTGGTTCGTCTGTATGTGTCGTCTAAGACTTCTCTTTTGAGATTCTGGTTTTCCGGTGAACTTTTTGTCTGGGCACAGATCGCATAGCGTCACGCTGCTAGCTGATTCAGACCTAGTCCTCGAGGTCGTGGGGCTGACGGGGGCCGAGATTGTGGACAAGAGATCTATTGATGTGGCCGACGAGTTTGTTGGATTGAAGGACCCATCCATAGGTGATGCATATGATGAGAAGGTTGGGCGACTATTGTCAGTTGGAGCCGTATTGGTAGGGTTCGTGGGAGATGGGAACATAATGGGCCTGTTATGATGGAAAAAATGGTCGGGGGAGGATAACGAGAGGAGAGACGAGGATGTTGTTGCATGTGTGCCGTCAGAAGATTCGGTGCCCAGCCCAGGGGAGCAATGTTGGATTTCGCTCGTGTCGTACACTGCCAATTCCCTTGCTAGTCCCAAGAACAGATTAAGATGAGTGATGTAATAGCCGTTACGCCAGCCAGAGCCGCCCATCGCTAGGTCGAATTGCGACGCTACTTCCTTCATATATCTGCTGTGGACGTGGGAAGAAGTTTTGGAACTCTGTGAACCGTCAGTAATGGCAGATTTCCCCTCGAGTTCGGAGGTAAACACCGTATGTCTCGAGATCAACACGAGCTCGAACTCGTGTACATCACGGATGAGACCGCTCCGCAATTTGGACCGTGCATCTTCTATTTGCTCCCAGTACTCTTTGATGGCGTGACGCTGTGTCAAAGGTTGTATAACCTTAGTTTCAAGGCTGCCAATGACCGATAGGTCCGTTTCTGCTGATAGTGGGGCCGATCTGTTCTGTCCCTCGGCCATGGTTGTGTGTCCGACAACTATGTCTGCTATCAGCTGCCATCGATAGACAATATGTGAGAGGCTTGTTCACCATCAAGAAAATTTGCGCATCCCTTTATTACCAAGCCCTCCATTAGCGTCTCGTATAAATCACCTCGAGGAGGGTTCATGAATAAATGATTATTGGAGGACCGAGGACACCAGAGTCGGTCCCAGACTTTGCCAAACAAGCTGATCTCGGAATCCCTGACAGTATGATGCCAGTGATGTAGGTCAGAATAGAAACCATCCCAATAAAAAGAATCACGATCCCTATTAATCACCATTGAAAAGGCGAAGGCAATATGCATCAAAGCAAAGAGATCCTCAAAGGAAGTTGGCAGATTCCCAGAGAAGCATTGTTCGAGAGCGCGGATACCCGTCTCTAGAAGCCGGCATGTCGATAATGGCTTGCAACGTGTGTAGAGCTCAGGGGTCGACTCGAGCCTTCCCATCCATTCCCTATGTAATTCATGAAGGATCTCACGGACTTGCTCGACGAGACTGTTCGTAGTCATCGAATCATCACCGAGCATGAGGCAGTATAGCTCATCGGCCACTGGCCGTATTGTCCGGCCAAGAGGATCGCTTAAGGCGATACAAGGGCGTTCATAGTTGTTTTGAGGCAAATGATGGACAGTATCGAAAATAGGTAGATGCTGGTGAGGTAGGTATTGCGAGGTCTCATCTCGCTCGACGGAGTTCGCTGCATATGTGGAAGGAGCAATAGGATCTGACTCTACTACCTCATTGCGGGTCTGAGAATCCCACGAGTTGAATTGCGCACCGAAATGGCAAGCCACTGGATCGATGTTCTCGTTCCATGAAGCGGGAGACTGCGAATGTGTATCGTAGAAGATGCTATTATCGTAGTCTGAGTCGGCCGTGATTTCGTTGCTCTTCTGGGAGTTGACCAGCCCCTCATTGGGAATAGAGGCTTCTTCCTCGTAAGCTTCGTCAGCTTGATCATCCGCCCGTGGCACTTGACCGAAAACCATGTTCGTATGCCACTGAGAAATGCCCCCAGGATATTGACCATAATGATTCCGAAAGCGACCGCCTGACGGCGAACGCGCAAGGCTTTCCACTGGCGTGGACGGAATAGGAGTGTAGTAGATTGATTCAGCGTCCGAACTGGTGTCTAATCTATAACGAGTATCATCAGTCAACGCTCATGAAGCAAGCATGGGGGCCACAAACAAGGTTGTGACATCATCCCTGGCTCGGCCAGTATAATCTTCTTCCATCATAAAGTTAGAGACGAGAAGGTACTGTTGGCATTTTGTGTCCGTGTGAGGTCGACTGCGTCGCGGTTTGCGGTCCCAGTATTGATCACTTTTTTTCACATGAAGTGATTATTGTTAGTCGATAGTGGGCGGCCTTCAGGTGGCCGACCCTTGCGCAAAATAATGCTGAAAAACGAGCGTGTCAAAGACGGCGTATAGATCAATTAAGGAGGGTTCATCAGTGCCAAGCATCAATCGTCTGGCACGATCTTAGGCATGCTGGTTTGAGCACATCCACAGAGAATCTGCTGATGAAAGGGCGAGAATTGGAGATTATGAGTAACAGGCCCCCACTAAGATCACGGGGTAGTGGATCTGCATGCTTAGGTTGTGGTGGGCTTGGTGGGGGCTAACCGGAGCACCAATTCCCCACAGATTCCGAGTCGCAGGATGATCGATGCAAAGCAATTAGCCTGGCAAGGAGATATAGAAGAAGCGACTGGAGGTCCTGACGTGGCTCGCTAGCTCACTCTGCTGGTTAGCTTGCTCATTTTATTGACTTGTCTGTGATAGTACCCATGCCCCGGGTACATCAGCTATCACCTAGAAAGTAGGGATGCAGGGCCACTAAGCCGGCCTCTTGCGTTCCACCTCCACAATTAATGTCGTGCTCAGGTAATATCTTCTAGCTTAGCTAGATGATGGATATGATAGATCATCACCTAGCTTATCAAGCGGTGGTTAACCGCCCATGTGAGCGAGGTATTGAAGTATATTTAGGCATGCTATGATTGAATTACTTCAGGTACAAAATCAGTAATTGATCCGAGCACTGGTGCAGGGGCATAGAACAAACAACCCACGCTTGGAACTTCCGTATGTAAAACAAGGATGCCGTGGACGTAGACCCTTGGGGACGTATTGTGGAAGATTATCGGGGGAGTACTCCCAATGGACGCCACGATCTTAGTGAACTTTCTCAAATGCTTCTTGGACAATTTCCAGCTGACACGGACCGTCTGCTGGGGGGTCCTCTAAACCAGGATTTCTATGCGATGCCCCAATGATAGGTCAAGAGTAGCTAAGTATATCCGGGAGGACCTTGCGACGACATCCTGGCGCCCGAACAACGAACGCACTAATGGCCTTATGGACCATCTGGTTGGGGAGTCGGTCGGCCTTCGCCTTGTCGCCCTTTTTGAATCCCAGGGCGATAATATTCCCCACCATATGGGGTATGAAAGTGGAAATGGTGGATGGCGCCTATGCGCGGGTCAGTGCCAACAATGCAGTTCCTACCCCCCTTCACATATGCGAGTGATCATCGATCCACACCGAGTCCTCTGCTAATATCAACCTAATTTTTTGCATGTCATGCACGTTTAACGTCTTCTGGAGTCACTGGTACGCCACAAACCACACTTTCCCTCACCCAGCATAAACTGCTAAGTCCTCCAGATACAGACTATGCTTTCCCCATACCCAAAGACATTAGGATGATCCGGAATGCGTGTGCCATTGATACATCAACAAGAGGATGAATATTCACGGTTCGTGCGCCTCGTGATCACCTCTAACGGAAGACGGTATCCACTGCTCAATCCGCATGCCAGTAGCTCTGACCTTAGATTCGTGACGTCCTCTCGGGCCCAATGCTGCTACAACTAGAGCTTTGATAGGCCAATAGCATTATAGAAGGTATTTGCTTCGTACATGATATTTGCTCATGAAGTCAGAGGTGAGCTATTTCTTCCTTCCTAGGTTGAACAAGCATACCGCTGGAACATGAACTTCAACAAGTCTGGAGTAAGAGTTACAGTCATTAGACCACAGCGAATGAAGGTGACCAGCATAGAACAGCAAGCACTTTGCATTTAAAAAGTCATAGTGGAAGACATTTTTGCTGTAGCCCTTCTGCGGCTACATCCCTGTCTGCTCAGAGTAAATTTCACCACGGTCATCGTTCCCTCGAATCTTGAATACATTCTACCCAGTGAGATCGGCCACCAAAGGGGATACATAAAATAATTAAAAAGTCGAAGTCTAGGTTTCCGTTATAGAAGAATTGCTGGCTCGCTATGTGTTGCTGGAACCCTGGGCGGTTCTGTTTCCGTAGCACGATGATACTTTCGGTGCCGTTTTTAATAACGATGCTCGGGACGGCTGTTGCCGGGCTCTTAGGGCGGCCCGGGCGCATCAATTTAGGGGTGCTCTTGGTGAGGTGTATGCGGACGCCCAAGGATCGTTATCACAAACCTTGTTCTAATTGCGTTATTAATAGCTAGTTCCGTAATGAAACACCAGCATTTGCCCGTATGAACTTCGTGAGTAAGCCTGGCTCCAAAATGGGCAGCTTCCTACCAGACGAGTTGTTGCTATCTTTGAACAATCAATTACCATGCAGGGAGCTACAGATACGTCAAGTTGCCGCATTACTAGACGTAAGTCTCCGCTGTGTACGCTTATGCCCTAAAGCTGATCTTATTGTAGCACAGCTACCCCAGCCCCCTTATTCTCGTTATTCATGGTGGAGAAGCCACTGGAAAGAGCTTGACCATTAAAGCTATACTCGAAGCTACCCAGACCCCGTCTACGATTGTACAATCGCAAGAATGCATCACTACACGACATCTGCTAGAGCGGACGCTTGCCGGCGTCAAAGATGCATTGAAGAGACAAAACGACGATACAGAAGCCAATGACGTCGATGGAAGATGTGAGAGCATCAGCGCCTTTGTGGTAGAGCTGCAGCGCGTGCTACAAGGACGTGGAAAGCACATACTAGTCTTTGACGGTATAGACCATCAGCGAGAAATGGCCCCAACCCTCCTACCCGCCATTGCTCGCCTGGGAGAGACAGTAAGTCCGTCGCCGCTTGCGTTTCCTTGGAGTTAAGCTCATAAATACTAGATCCCGCATCTAATCACCATCCTCGTTGCAAGGTCCCTTCAGGCCCATTTGCTCCACCGTGCTGGAGTGCCCCACGTGCATTACCCGCCCTATACACGTGCCGAAAGTCTCTCCATCATCTCCAAATATCCCCTCTTTATTCATGGTCCTGCAATATCGTCTCAATCTGACAGCTCCCGACCCGCTGTCAGTGAAGACTCGGTATGGCTTTGGGGCCGCTTTACAGCTGCAGTTTGGGATTCCCTCGGCCAAAGCGTTGCTCGAGATGTTGTCAGCTTCCGCGAGGTTTGCTTACGTCTCTGGAAGCCCTTCGTTCAGCCAGTGCTGGACGGGCATTATGGTGCTCGGGAATTTTCGAAATTAATGGTCAAGAACAGAGGTCTGTTCCAGAGTGAATTGGCACTCGTCGACAGCATTGTTCCCATCAAAGCCACAGCACCCAACGCCAACGCTACGAAACGTAAGCCCTCAAAATGTTTTTATGCATGTGAACATGTTCTAAGAAGATACACCATTGCAGCTCCATACAACCTTCCGTACTACCCAAGCTATCTCCTTGTCGGGTCTTACCTCGCTTCTTACAACCATCCCAAGTACGACATCACACTGTTTTCCAAATCATCGCTTTCGAAACGGCGGAAGCGCGGCGGTGGCACCGCACTTACCTCCCACCGCATTTCCAAACATCGCAGAGTCTCTCGCAAGCTACTTGGACCCCAGCCCTTCCCTCTTGAGCGGTTATCTGCGATCTTTCATGCTATACTGCCACATGCATATCCCGGTGGAGCGGCGGAGATAATGTGTCAGCTGGCTACGCTGGCAGGATTACGGCTCGTGATCAAGAGTGGGGGTACAGGAGACATCCTGGAAGGAGGCACGAAATGGAAGGTCAACGTGGGATGGGACTTCGTACGAGGGGTTGCAAGCGGAGTGGCATTCGATATCGAAAGTTATCTTCATGAGTAGCAGGTTAGAGGGTATCTGATCAGCTCATATTGGGCTATGGCTGCGACAATCTTGAGCCATTTACAAGCAGTCATCAGCCGCATGCACTAGGCAACCCCAAATCCCTAGGGACCTTGCTTGAGATAGCCGTGGAGGGCTGTAGAATACCCTGTATCTCGGCAATGGGTTTCCAATCATGGACTCCATGGATCCCGCGGCATGGGAGGTGTGATCCCGAGAGTAGACTAAGGTACCTGCCGGCGTCTGCTGATGCTACTGTACATCAATCCCATGCTACATGAGCTCAGAGTATAGTCGTTTAAACTTGATCCGCGATTGCTACTGCACTACCTACTCGGTCTTCGGGGCAAAAACATCTCGACGCGTAATCAATTGACTGCTTACTCGTAAGCACGTGGCTCATCGAGGCTACAAACCCTTGTGCGGCGATAGATACTCGTTCTGGATCTCCACTGTGGTCTCGAGTTGTTCCGAATCATCAACCCTTTACACAAGTATTTCTAATATTCCCCGGGAGTGGCTTGGGAACGGGGTCCCCCAGAAGCTTGCGTTAGCGCCCAGCTGTTAGTAGTTCTAAGGTAGGTACCTTAGGAGTTGAACCTGCCGAGCCATTTATCTTAGGCCAAGTCACCAGCGGCAACGGCACGATAATCGATTCCAAGATGAACTCTATCATGCAACCCAATCTCTCGCTGAGCCACGCTGTTATAAGTGATGAAGCCAACGAGGAGGCTGTGAATGTTGCTAATGTTGGCCCTTGAAGCGTACATCCGGCCCAGTCACCGCCACTTGTCCGAATGTGTCTTCGCCGCTTCCTTACCTACCTTATCTTTCTAATGTTGATCCTCCCTGCAGATGATGAAACCACCAAAATCCTTCGCGGTAAATTATGACCGGCCCATGGTTCTAAGCAGGCATCTCAACAAACCATAGGCTCCAAGTGCCCAGAAGGTAGCAGTACAGCACAGCTCTTCTCAGCCGCAAATTTGTATTCAAGTAATTGGCGTCATGTCCAGTCTAGTGCTCAGCCTCTGAGCTTGCATCCTCCATGCAAAGATTCTGATGGGATATCCTATCACCTATCGCACTTTTGCTTCTTTTCCGCATTCTCCTCTCCCTTCCAAACGTGAACGACTTTTACGCAATCCAGCGATTTTATTTAATCTGTCATGTTATCTCGCGGTCTCTTAGCTCCCAATTGCCCAGTCATCTTGTTGACAATGGCATTTTCCACCTACCCGTCGTCGCGCCCAGAGACCTGGACTTGATTAAAGATTTCCCCTGTCTCTACTAAACACCATGGTTTTATTCTCTGTGTCAGACATCAACAATTCAACACTCAATATCACTCTGAACACCTACAGCCTCCAAGACGCGCTTACCCCCAATGGCCCCGATGCGACTTACACCACTGGATATATAGCGCCTTATCTGTTTCATACGGGCTGTCAATATAATGGCGTCCAAAATTGCACTGCTGCTTGTCAGGAACCTGAATGGGCTTTTGGCACCCTAGACACCTTGCACAATTGCATGATGTATCCAATCATAGCAGATCAATACGCCAAAAACAATCTGTCCTCGGACATCACACAATTGGCTCAAAATCTTGGGATTGAGAAGGCACGATGGCCATCAACCGTGTCTCTTAATATTACTACGACGATTGGTTCCTGTCTCGATGCATACTGCGATTCTCTACCGGGCTGTAACTCCGATCTTCAGTCGTACAACGAAAGCGCTTACGCTTATGAGGGTACTTTCAAAAACTTCACCGGTTCTTTCTATTTCGACACTGACTATTACACTGACTATTACTCAACCGGCACGGAATTCGATCTCTGTGCGTACTATCCCGCCTCCTTGAACCAAGACATTGGAGGTATAGGGGTAGGACACATTTTCCACATGGAACGGAGTTTTGCTGATAGCAGAGTAGGTGTATGTATCCTATTGGATCCAGACGGGCATCGGTCTTCTGGCATTCTTGATGGTCGTTTGGTGGAAATGGGCGGCATACTATTTGAGTCTCGGTATCTCTGCCCTGTCACCAAAAGCCAATAGGCAAGCCTGGGCTCAAGAGGTTCGGATCAAGGGCAGGACCGTCCGGCTTGATGCTCTCACATCAGCCTTGGCGGATTTCCACAAAGCTCAATGCTTCTTCGTCCTGGCAATCAATATTGCTGCCCAGGTAGATAGGGCAAAAGGGGGTCTGCAACCGCAAAGCCTCCAGCAATTATACAACACCTGGGTCTTGATCAAAAGCATATCTATTGGCGGCTACCTTCCTGTCACATTTACTCTATTCACCTTGCACTTGGTGAATCTAGTATCTTGGTACCTCTTGTCATTGACTATATGCACTGTTGCAGTTTCCATTGCAACACTCATCACTATTGGCAATTTCAATCCGAGCGCCGCCGACATCAGCTACCTTAGCCAAGCTTCTTCCACCAATGGACCGACAGCTTGCGGTGAACGCACTCCAGGTGCTTGGTGTTATATACCAATATCTATGGAATACATAGGCGATCCCAGCAATGGCGCATACTCCATGCTCGGATTCTGCGTTTTTGTTCTTTTCCTGCTTATGGCGAAACAGCTTGGGGCTGACAGCTACCTTTCCAAACTGACTTCTCAACGAGTGTTACGCAAGACTTGCTGGAGAAGTAAGCATGTAAAGCGGTGGCACTCCACTGGAAGGGGTGCTCTTATCGCCACTTTAAAAGTCTTTCAAACATTTCAGCAGAAGATTCTAGAGCATCGGAAAATTAAGGAGTTGCGACGCTCCTTTCCCTACCTCATATTATCATGGAAACCTCTATCACGGGTAATGCTGTCTTGGAGAGTAATGTCGTGGACACAATCCGAAGGCTTTATAAGAGTTGCGGAAAGTACAAAGAAAGACCTCCGTCTACGCGGAATCCTCGCAAAGGAAGCTATCATCAAGGTCTTCCGATCTACTGATTGGCGCAAAGCCTCGATATCAACCTTCATCGTCCTATTTTATGCCACAATAACCGGCTTCTATGTGCAATTCTTCCTAATGTTCTGCCAAGACCTTGCCTGGTTTGCCGCGCACGGTATCTCCAATACCTGGAGTTTTGGTCAAATTGTCGCAATCACGGTATGGGCTGAACCGCTTTGCGAATACCTACATCTGGAAATACGTGAGTTCCAGTACTGAGCATTTCACAATGAAGAAGACACTGACCTTCCTATCAACATTTAGGTGGTATAAGACGTGGTTTCGACCATCGTCTGCCGGCACCTTACAAGGTCGTCAAGGACGATACCAAGGGAAAAGAGTTGATGAGCGACGACAGGGGAGCAAATGAAGACTGGGCAGAGGACGGGGAAGAGCTTGCCATCCTTCCCACGGCCAACTCATCCCCAGTCCAGCCATACCAATTGAGTGCAACCAACAATGTTTACGAGAAAGTGAGAGATCTTGATCCACCAGAAACAAAGAGACTGAGCGAGTCGAGTGATTCGACACATAGCGGCTATGACCGGGTAGAGCATCTGGAGGACTTTACACCGCTAGAGATAAATTTGCCTGAGGAGGAAGACATTACATGGCAGATGTCTGACTTCTCATCACCGGAGAGAGTACCCTTGTCTTATACCTGAGCGCCTACCTATCATCGCTATTATAATGATATCTGTACACTGGGTCTCGTTTAATCAGAAAGGATACCGGGAATTCTGTGGCATCTAGTTAGAGTACGGCACGGGGCGTCTAGCTGGGTATTTTTCATGGTGTATATATAATAAATATTCGGGTATAAAGATAAACATGCTTATCTGTTCCGATCTACTCAAAAATCATATACACAAACCAGTTTCCTATCACCCTAACTTCCCTTCCCCCACCCTCACCTCTCTCTACCACCATCCATCTATCCACTATCTACTATTCATCCACCATCCCCCATGCATTCAATTGACCCCCCTAATCCACCCACACGTCAATACTAAATCCAGACAAATATAAACTGTATATATGTATCAATACGAGTAAAGCTCCACGTAGTATGGTATAGTAAAATAAAATAAAATAAAATAAAATAAAATAAAATAAAATAAAATAAAATAAA
Source organism: Cladonia metacorallifera KoLRI002260 (assembly GCA_000482085.2). NCBI lineage: Eukaryota > Fungi > Ascomycota > Lecanoromycetes > Lecanorales > Cladoniaceae > Cladonia > Cladonia metacorallifera. Next base: position 195,266 of record KI911121.1, on the reverse strand, counting down.
ATAAAATAAAATAAAGTAAAATGAAATAAAATAAAGTAAAATAAAGTAAAATAAAGTAAAGTAAAGTAAAGTAAAGTAGGATAGAGCAAAGTATAGTAGAGCAGAGTAAAGTAGAGTAGAATAAAGTAGGATAAAATATAAGAGTAAAGTAAAATAAGTTGAATGACCTTCGTATATAATATCGGTAAACCTAGCCCTATCTCCTTCCCTCTTCTCTCCTATATCTAACTAATATTGATAATGGAAACCTCCTTACTATCTATCTACTTATAAATAAATAAATAAATCTCCCATCTTTCCTGCCTAACTTAACTCAACCTAATATGACCCATCTCCACCAACTATATGGGCGGGTAGGTAGAGTAGGTAGATAGGTAGTTTGGTAGGTAGATTGGTAATAAGCATGATGTATTTGTATGTTTAGACTAGAGAGAAAGATTTGAGCTGGCTAGGTATCTAGCAATGTGAGTTAAATTATATAGAGTGTCGAGGAGAGAAAGAAAAGGTAAGGTAAAGTAGAGAGGAGTGAAGCAATCTAGGTTGGGAGAGGGGATAGAGGAAATAAGGAGGAAGGGGACAGTGGCCTGGGTTTAAAGGACTGAGATGAGTACAGCAAGCGGCTAACCCCCACAAGCAATCCTAACTGGTGAGCAAGTTCTTGCATTCGCCAAATTACAGATGGTGTGCGATCACGTATCCCATCACCTCGCATCAATCACAGTCACAGTCACAGAAACAGTGAAAAGGCAGCTATGAACAGATTTCGCTACCTACCTACCACACACACAACACAACACACACAGGCACGTTGAGCATACACACAAGATCTCTCTCCACCCCCTCGTTCCCCGAACCACTAAAGACTTGAAAACGACCGTTAAGAACAGATAGGGAAAAGACTCGCTTCCATCAATGCGCGCAAGCACAAGCACAGGTATCGCAAGACGCAGCAATGTACGTACTTCAAAGCACAACAACAAATGCCGCACAACCAACAAAGCTTCGCTTTTTGGCCTGACCAGGCCAATAAAACAAATGCATTGATATACCGTCATCGTACATTCTCTCAATGTAAGACCCATACATATCACAACAAGCTGAGACCGGTAAGTTGATGTGCTGGGTGTGAGTGCTGTTGAACCATCTTCCTTCCCCGTTCCCGCGCGTCCTAATCCCCCATCCATGCATCCATTGAGTAGACAGATTAAGCCGAGCTAGAAAATAACCTAGTTTCCTAGGCCCCTACAGCTTGCGCTTTCATCAAGTCCGGCTTGCCGATGATCTCGTAGGGAGCGCGTTGGATGATGCCGCCTGTTTTTGGGAGTTGGGTGCCGACGCCCATGAGGTAGACGTCGACGTCGCGGGCGCATTGGCGGCCTTCGTTGATGCCCCTATATGACCATATTAGCAGGGAATTCCTTAAATGACAGATGACTGACTGGGCATAGACAATCATTAGGGCTCGGACTTACCAAACAATAAGCGACTGTCCCCTTCTACAATCACCAGCAGCAAAGATGCCAGGAACATTCGTATTGTACTGACCCGGCGGCGTCTTGATATTCTTCCTGGCATCCTTCTCGATATCCGGGCCTAAGACCCTATCCTCCGGACCAAGGAAACCCATGGACAAGAGGACGAGTTGCGCGGGGAAGAATTGGTCGCTGCCTTCTACGGTCTTCATGTCCCACCCGCCGCTAACGCTCTTGGTCCATTCAACGCGATGGATATTGATGCCAGCAACATGGCCAACATCATCGCCGACGAATTCCTTGGACATGACGCAGTACTCGCGGGGATCTTTGCCCATGTGCGTTTTCACTTCCGTGTGACCGTAGTCGACACGGTAAATACGCGGCCACTGTGGCCATGGGTTGTCGCGAGCACGCTCTGGCGGTGGCTGGGGAAGTAATTCGAAGTTGGTGACTGATTTGGCGCCATGGCGGACTGAAGTGCCTATGCAGTCGTTTCCAGTGTCGCCGCCCCCAATGACAATGACGTCCTTACCTTTGGCGGAGATGTATTCTCCATCTGCAAGTTCGGAGTCGAGGAGGGATTTGGTGTTGCGGTGAAGGAATTGCATGGCAAAGTGGATGCCTTCGAGCTCTCTGTTGGGTATCTTAAGATCTCGAGCAACGGTTGCGCCGGTAGCAATCACTACTGCATCATGCTTTTCGCGGAGAGATTGCAGGCTGACCTCACTATCAGGACCAACAGTACTGCTAGTGACGAATTTCACGCCTTCGTCGGTCATGAAGTTCACCCGGCGCTGAACAATGGTCTTATCGAGCTTCATGTTGGGAATACCGTACATGAGCAGACCACCAATGCGGTCTGAGCGCTCGTATACAGTGACTAAGTGGCCACATTTATTCAGCTGGTCAGCAGCGGCGAGACCAGCAGGGCCTGAGCCGATGATCGCAACCGTCTTGCCAGTGCGAGTCTTGGGTGGTGTTGGCACCATCCAGCCCATGTCGAAGCCACGGTCAATAATAGCGCACTCAATAGACTTGATACCAACGGGATCTTCGTTGATGCCAAGCACACAGGCACCTTCGCAAGGAGCAGGGCACACACGTCCAGTAAACTCAGGGAAGTTGTTAGTCATCAAGAGGCGGTTCAGCGCATCCTGCCATTGGTTCTGGAAGACCAGTTCGTTCCACTTGGGGATGATATTGGAGATTGGGCATCCAGTATCCGACTGGCAAAAAGGCACACCGCAGTCCATGCATCGAGCTGCTTGGTACTTCAGCCCATCCTCATCCAGACGGCTAGACAGTTCTTTCCAGTCACGGATCCTAGTCTCAGGCTTGCGGTACTTTTCGCTTCGCCGCTGGTACTTCATAAAACCCTTAGTTTTATCAAGGACAAGTGCAGATCGCTTCTTCTCGGCCTTGTTATCGCTCACGCTCTCTTCAATGTCGAGCATGTCTTTCTTCTTCTGTTTAGCTTCCTTATCATGCATCTTATTCCTTGATTCTTCATGGTTTGACCGTACCGCGTTGCCTGGCAAGATGGGTAGCGGATACTCGGCCTTCTTGGCGGCTTCTGCCTTAGCAGCCTCCTCAGCCATGACTCGCTTGTAGTCAGTTGGAAGGACTTTGATGAACCTTGGCAAGGCCCGGTTGAAGTCCAACAAAACACGAGCAGCAAGCTCGGAACCTGTGTAGTGGTGGTGATCCTCAACCAAGCCGCGGACGAATGCGATCTCAGATGGGTCCTCAAGGCCAGAGATCTCTACCATCTCGGCATTGACCTTTGATTCAAAATCTTGATTCATATCAAGGACGTATGCAATACCACCAGACATACCAGCGGCAAAGTTACGTCCAGTACCGCCGAGGATCAGTACTCGTCCACCAGTCATGTATTCGCAGCCATGGTCACCAACACCTTCAACAACTGCTGTAGCGCCTGAATTGCGAACAGCAAATCGCTCGGCCGCCACGCCACGGAAGTAGCAAGTACCGCCTGTTGCTCCGTACAAGCATACGTTGCCAATGAGGATGTTCTCTTCTGCTTTGAAGACAGCAGATCGCGGTGGGTAGATGATGAGACGACCACCAGAAAGACCTTTGCCAACGTAGTCATTTGCATCGCCCTCGAGCTCCAATGTCACACCACTAGCCAAGAACGCCCCAAAAGATTGGCCGGCAGAGCCCTTGATATTTGCATGAATGGTATCCTGGGGAAGACCCGCTTCACCATAGCGTCTGCTGATCTGATAAGAAAGAGTGGCACCAAGAGCGCGATCAGTGTTGACAATGTCGCATTCAATGCGGCATGGTCGTCCTTTCTCCAATGCCAGCTCGGACTCGGCAATGAGCTTGTTGTCTAGTCTGACGTGTAGCTTATGATCTTGCTTGCGAACGTTGTAGGTTGCAACACCAGGTCGAAGCTGGTGAGCAGGTGTAAGAATGAGGCCAAAGTCAAGGTTCTCGGTCTTGGGAGTCCTAAGATCTTCACGCATCCTCAGGACCTCCACGTGACCCACCATCTCGTTGACATTTCGGAAGCCAAGTTTGGCCATGATAGCACGTAGCTCGTTGGAGACGTAGTAGAAGAAGTTGATTACGTGTTCTGGCGTGCCCTGAAACTTTGCGCGCAGGGCCTTGTCCTGCGATGCAATGCCAACTGGACATGTATTCTGTTGTAAAAGGTAAAGTCAGCAATCGCTTTCTTGAGGTGGGAATGGAATGGACGACTGGTCTCTAGAGCACGGAACACCTAGGCTAGAAAGTCCGTGGCCCTAGATACATCCAAAGTAAGGGATTCGAGCGCGGAGAGTGCGACATACCAAATGACACTTGCGCATCATAATGCATCCCATGGCGATGAGAGGAGCTGTAGCGAAGCCAAATTCCTCAGCACCGAGCAGACATGCAATCGCCACATCTCTTCCGGTGCGCAGCTGCCCATCAGTCTGCACGATAATCCGTCCTCTCAGGTCGTTAAGCACCAAAGTCTGATGAGTTTCCGCCAGTCCCAGCTCCCAAGGCAGGCCAGCATACTTGATACCAGTCCATCGCGAGGCACCTGTCCCTCCATCGTGACCAGAGATCAACAAATGGTCTGACTTAGCCTTTGCCACACCTGAGGCAACGATACCGACACCAGTTTCTGACACCAACTTGACGGAGACACGGGCTCGAGGGTTCGAGCATTTGAGATCGTAGATCAATTGTTTCAGATCTTCGATCGAGTAGATGTCGTGATGTGGCGGCGGCGAGATGAGACCAACACCAGCCGTAGAATGTCTTGTGCGAGCGATGGGTCCTGAAACTTTGTGTCCTGGTAACTCACCACCCTCACCAGGCTTGGCGCCTTGTGCCATCTTGATTTGTAGTTCGTCTGCATCGGCCAGATAGTTGGATGTCACACCAAATCGGCCTGATGCTACTTGTTTGATCGCAGAGCGCATGGTATCTCCATTCTCTAGGATTTGGCTACGCTCGGGATCTTCACCACCTTCTCCAGTGTTTGATTTGCCCCCCAACCTGTTCATGGCAACGGCTAGTGTTGAATGAGATTCCATAGAGATGGATCCGTAAGACATGGCGCCAGTGACGAAGCGGCGCACAATTTCCGTCCAAGGCTCCACCTGATCAATGGGTATCTCCGGTCTCTGTTCGAAGTCAAAGTCCAATAGACCACGTAGGGTACAGTTCTTGATTGCCTCATACTCGGAGACGGAGTAAGCCTCATAGGACTTGTCATTCTTGGTACGAACCGCATCCTGGATGTTGGCAATGGCGACAGGATCGTTGACGTGCGGCTCGCCTCCATCTCTCCAATGGTATTCGCCCGACTCGGCTAGACCAACAACAGTCTGAATATCGCGAGTTGGGAACCCCTTCTCATGGAACGCAAAAGCGTCCTGAGCAATGAGCTCGACTGTCATACCACTGATACGGGTAGCTGTGCCAGTGAAGCAACGGTCCACAACGCTGCTATCCACGCCCAAAGCTTCGAAGATCTGTGCGCCCTTGTAGCTCTGTAGTGTAGAGATACCCATCTTGCTCATGACCTTCAGAATTCCACCGTCGCAGGAATACTTGTAATTCTCAATGACTTGCTCATCGGACAACTTCTTTCTGATAAGGCCCTCGCGGTTCATCTTCAGGATACACTCCATGGCCAGATACGGGCAGATAGCGTCCACACCATAGCCAAGGAGGACACACATATGGTGTACTTCGCGGGCTTCAGCAGTCTCAACGACCAATGCAGCCTGCGATCGCCACTTGTTGCGAACCATGTGGTGATGCACCATACCTGTAGCCAATAGAGCTGATACGGGAACGCGCTCAGCATTAGTATTTCGGTCAGATAAGATGAGTATTTTGTCTTGATTCTCAATGCCTTCTGTCACGGAGTCGCAGATGCGGTCTAGAGCGTCCATGTAGCCTTGAATACCCTCACTCTTCGGGAAAGTGATATCGATGGTCTTGACAGTCCAGTCACGGTACAAGGTGGTGATTTTCTTCACGGCATTGAATTCCTCGATGGATAGTACAGGCGACGGCAGCATGAGACGGTGGCACTGAGAAGAGTCCATTTCGAGAAGGTTACCTTGAGGCCCAACATAGCATTCCAAGGACATGACGATTGCTTCTCTGATGGGGTCAATGGGAGGGTTAGTGACTTGGGCAAAGAGCTGGCGGAAATACTCATAGAGCAGTCTGGGTTGCAAAGCAAGACATGCCAATGGGGCATCATTGCCCATAGAACCCAAAGCTTCCTTGGAGTCTGCTGCCATGGGGCCGAGTAAAAGGCTGACTTGCTCAAAGGAGTATCCAAACGCTTTCAGGTAAGGATCAGCCTGCACGTTAGTATCATTCAGCTTGAAGCTGAGATCCACCCCTTGTTCATCTAGCTGTTGATATACGCTAGGTAGCTCGATCAGCTCTTTTTGAAGCCATGACCTAAAGTCCTCGCGACTAGAAACATTGTGTTTGAGCTCAGCATCATCTACAATACGGCCGGCTACTGTATCAACCAACAACATCTTGCCAGGCTGCAGTCGACCCTTCTGCACAATCTTCTCTGGATCAATAGCAATAGTGCCGACCTCTGACGCACAAACTATGCGATCGTCGTCTGTGACATAGTATCTGCACGGACGTAGACCATTTCGATCGAGGTTTGCTCCGCAGTATCTCCCATCAGCGAATGTGAAAAGAGCCGGCCCATCCCAAGGCTCCATCAAACAAGCCGCCCATTCATAGAAAGCCGCCTTTTCCGGGTTCATTGCCGAATTATCTTGCCACGCTTCTGGAATCATGAGCATGATTGCCTCGGGCAGCGAAAGAACACCATTGAGTGTCAGAAGTTCGAGTACGTTGTCGAAGGCTGCGGAGTCAGAGCCGCCATCTTCGACGATAGGGTACAGCAAGTCAAGCTCATCGTTGAAGATCTTGGACTTCATGACACCCTCCCGAGCTCGCATCCAGTTCTTGTTGCCACGGAGTGTATTGATTTCGCCTATACGCCGGTTTAGTATGTATGCTATCATTGAACCATCATCATGGCTCGCTTACCATTGTGGGCTGCCCATCGTAGGGGTTGTGCACGATCCCAACTGGGGAAGGTATTCGTCGAAAAACGCGAGTGCACCAAAGCGAAGTGACCCTCATAATCGACAGAGACGAGATCGTGGTAGTATTGGTAGACCTGTACTGGAGATAATTGTCCCTTGTAGACAATGTTTTTGTTGCTCAATGAGCACAGATAAAACCAATTGTGTAGACCGATGGTGTGAGTGGCGCGCTTGCGTAGAACGTAGAGTTGACGCTCGAATTGGAGGTCGTCGAATTGCTCAAAGTCCGTAATTTCAGGCTTGTTGCCATTGCCGTACGCAGATCGAAGTACAACGAAAGGCTGAAGGATCAATGGCTCTCGAGAGAGTGCCGCAGGTCCCAGTAAACTGGTGTCCCTAGGCACCTCTCGCCAACCAAGCACCCTGAGGCCCAAACTCTCGGCAATCTCTTCAAATTTGGTCGTTGACTCCTTCAGAAGTTCCGTGTCAGGTTTGAAGAAGAGGTTGCCTGCAGCGTACTGACCCTGGGGTGGCAAGTCGAAGCCTATCTCCCTTGCGAAGTTCTTGACGAAGAATTTGTGGGGCATCGAAGTCATCACACCAGCACCATCACCATCCCGTGCATCGGAGCCCACCGCCCCTCTGTGGGTCATGTTACATAGCAGGTTTTGTGCTGAGCGCCGAAGGCATTAGTCAAGCGGCCAAAAGAGGGCGCGCACTTGGGGGCAGCTCACCATCGCTGATAATCTTGTGGCTTGCCTGGCCCTTGATATGGCTGTAGACACAATCAGCAACAGTCTCGCATGAACGGAACGACATTGCACTGACGCAGCAAAGCCAACACCACAGGCATCCTTCTCGTATTCAGGATCATACAGACCCTGCTTCACCGGCAGAGCCCCGGCCCATGACCGGTTCTCTGGGGTGTTTTGGTACTCGTATACACTGGCAGTCTGCTGTTCCTCTTCTAATTGTGGTCCATATATTTCCTCCACGAGACCCATCCTACGGACGGGCAACCGTCGAAAACACTCGTCGCGCAAGCGGGGTAAATTGGGGGTTCTGGAGGATTGTTTGATTGAAGGAGTTTAGGACGGAGGCTGTGAGATGTTGTGCGACTTGTGAGGGAACTTGTGTGACTTGAGAAAACGTCGAGTGTGGAGTTGGTATTTAGGAGAAGAGGAAGGGAAAGAGAAAGTTTTGTCCCCACGTTGCCGGGTGCCACTTCGAATCGATGATGCAGCTCCCCACCCACGTTTACTAGCAAGGTGTACTTTTTGCTCTATGTTCGGGTCTTATTCCCCAGTCCAGCTAGGGAAGGTAGAGGGCAAGCTAAAGAAGGAGGGAAGAGATGTTGTGCAGTGGTTGTGCTGTGTGACTAGGTACCTATTTCTAGGCTACGCAAGACTTGTACTTTTTCTTCGATTTTCATATGAATAATTCGACAGAGATAAGCGCGTTTGGTCCAATAGCAGATGGGCGAAATGCGGATTGCAGATTCTAGTGGCCTGGCAATGGCCCTGACCCTACGTTAGACGACTGTTTAACGTATTTAATGAGCAACTAGAATACCTAGAGGACTGTTAGATCCCCTTAGTTGCCCTTAAGCTTCATGCACTCCACTTTGCCGTCCTTGACAATCCCTCCTACTCCCCATTTATATCCGCCTTTCCCAAGCCGGAATACCATTTTACGAGATGCTGTTTGTTTTTTTGTTCGTTTCACCCACCAGTATTCGCCCCGTTTGCGTGTAACTATTGCTCCTTATTGTCAAAGACGATACCAGTCAAGCAGGCCCATGAAATATGGCCACCCTATTCCGAACATAACTACCTTACGTATTACACAAATCCATCCTCCGATTCCTTCAGCCTTTCGGAAGAGTCCTGGTCCCTACCCTGAAACTCATGCGCCCAGAATTACCTTAGGGTCGCATTTTCTCTCCAGGCCAGGATCACAATGACAATTGTATCGTCCAAGTATGGTGCGCCTACCTGGGAAGCACTTGATCACCACCCATCGTTCCCTCTAGCTCTAGCGTCGCATGTCTTGTGTCTGTGTCCTGGCTGTAGAAAGCAGCCCTCTTCGGGTCCATGGGCCTCTCCCAACCGCCCACGTTGCTTCCTGCTAAGGGTTGGAAACCATCTAGCCCAACCCCCGTAAACTGGGTTGAGCCTCATACGGCGCCGTCGAATGCCAGACTGCCCTAAGCTCCCGAGGATGGGTTGTGTGATACACGTCGCAGTCGAGTGCCGGTGCCAACGAGTCTGCATGAAAGCCTTCAAAGGCCGGGGAAAACCGTTCGCACAGGCCGATTGTCGGAGCTCTTTCCTTACCCTTAGCTTGCCCCCCCCGGGACCCTTAGAGGTACTGCGTTTTCTTGGTTCGCTTAGACTGTCAATCATGCACAATGAGCTACTCTGGTAGCCTGAGATCTTCCAATTTTATAATCCCACGCGTCTTACAGGCCAGCCCGCTCTTACCCCGTATATTCGGGCCACTTGACGCGGACGTGCATAATCTTCGAAAACAAAGGTACTGCTGTACATGTGAGATACAATCGCAATAGTTCATACCGCTACCCAACCCTCTATTAGCTTGGTAGGTATATGTCCACTATGTACGTTTTGCCACTCCGACCCGGAAGTGGTTCATTCTAGACCGTTCAATTATTGACCGTTGGAAATTTGCCTTGCTGTTGTTAAGCTTTCATACGTTTGAAATTTGATGAACTTTGACTACTAGTCCCCCACATCACGACTATCTAGCCTTCCCAAATGTCACTGTCCATACGTCCCATAGGTGAGATATGTGAACATATCCCATGGCCTGTATTGTAGATGATGGACACATCCGTAACCCTCGGAAATCCCTTCAGTACTTAGTGTTTGCACACTAATCCGTGTCTCGAAGTCACTATACAGCGGTGTGATTTAAGAATTTCCAGTGTAAAAGTGTTTCATAAACTTGGAGAATGGGCATAGTTTTGTTCAACCACGAGCCCGTTCGCTTACTGACCGTTCTTCATTTTCCTTTTCATCTCCTCGATCCAGCCTTTCGCCCTGTTGTTCGGGACTACGTTGATCTTCACAATGCCATCCACAACCTCCACATCTGCACTGCCAAGCATTTTCCCCAGACTCACTTTCCTTCCCATCTTGACTAAGCCGCCACTGGCTGTCTCGATGTAGTATTCCATATTCGTTATCGTGTACTCCTGTGTTTCATCAAATGGTAAGGGCAACATGTATTCGAGATGCTGAGGTACGGTATCAGTCTCTGAGAAAGCTTTGATGAAGTCTGATTGTAGATGAAGCGGGTAGAGGAGGACGACTGGAAACGTAAGAGTGCTTGTAGGCGATAAAGGGTCTGGCGCCAGATGGATGGATGCGTCTTCCATGTCAGGCGGTTGGGCGGTAGTGCGTGTGCGAATATTGCGGGCGCGTAGTGCAGTAGCCAGCATGAGTCTCTCCTTCTGGACGCGGTCTTCCCGCTCTTGCTTCTTCTTTTGGTTCGCTGCAATCGCTAGTTGTCGGTTTGTAATTTTGGTATTGAGGTTACTGAGGGCGGTATTAGTAGGGTCGATCGCCAAACCACGAGAGCAAGCATCCGAAGCTTCGATGATTTTGTCCAATGCGAGAAGGGCAAGGGAGGAGCGATAGTAGGCTTTCACATTCTTGGGGTTGAGGCGGAGGGCAGCTGCACAATCCATGGTAGTAGATCTGTAGTTTTCTGCATGGTAACCGTTAGTTGGAATGCATTGACGATACCTTGAGTCTCGAAACCACATACTCAATTCTAGGTTGCATAGGGCTCGATTGACATAACACACCTCCTCGAGCTCTTTCTCCCTCCCATCTTCTGATTTTTCGTCTGCACTTGGCGTGTTCCCAGCCTCCTGTAGATCCTGTTGTTTGCGCGAAAGGACAGCGATGCCTTTAGTATAGAATTCCTTCCCATCTTTCCATCGCTTAGCCTTAACCAGCTCATTCCCTTGTTCTTTAAAGCTTTGAGCATTTTCAGCAGGTGTGCCTTCGTATTGTAGCGCCCGAATGGCCTCAAGCTCGATATTCTCCCCGTCTAGTCTGCGGCATGAGATGAACATTTTTCTTCAATGTTTGCAGCTTTTCTGCATCATACCTTCATTTTCCTCACCCTCAAGAGAAGTCATGAATAGGGGAGTCTTGTTCATCATTTGCACGATTTCGTCTGCAGTATGAGATTTGATGGACGCCATAGGAGGCGGCATCAATGGTGCGATATCATTTTGGTCTTGATGCTTGCTCCCAATTGGAAAGGGAACTGAGGCTGATGTAGCCGTAGTAGGAGTAACAGATATGGGCTCTTCGACGTTTGGCATTATAGTGCGATGGCCTACGGAGAAGAGTCTTCCGAAAGACCTCGTAGTCTACGAGTGGAGTGAGGATCACTTTTCCGAGTCCTCCAAGTAAAATATCTGTCCTCAGATAAACAATGTGCGATAAGCTAAGCGAGCTCCTTATCGTCGCTAGGCAACCATGACGTTCCAGCTAACAAAAAATTCGATCAAAAGAGCTCCCATGATACTGATGATTTGAGCTCTTCACTTGAGGTACAATTATTGGGAAAGATTTATTATTTTCCCGCTGCTTCCGGAGGGTTTGCAGTCCTTCTAGTGGATGCGAGAGATGTGTGGCAGCCTCTAGAATATCGTTTCAAGATTTGGAAACTGCAAGAACCGACTAGAATCTCCCAGCCTTTCCAGCCTTGGTAGATAAATATTTCCCTCCCACAACAACACAAATTTTCTTTGTTACAACTACAACTCACACACACTTGACAGCTACTTCTCACGCTTTAACGACTATAGAATTCTCAGTTCTACTATTCCACTTGTTACACTTATCACACACGAACTAATAACACACCATCACCATGGCACCAGCCATTGGAATTGACCTGGGCACGACCTACTCGTGCGTAGGTATCTTCAGAGATGACCGTATCGAGATCATTGCCAATGACCAGGGCAACCGCACTACCCCATCCTTCGTCGCATTCACAGACACAGAGCGTCTCATTGGTGACTCGGCAAAGAACCAAGTCGCCATGAACCCTGCCAACACAGTCTTCGATGCCAAGCGTCTGATAGGGCGAAAGTTCGCCGACGCTGAGGTGCAGGCCGATATGAAGCACTTTCCCTTCAAGGTCGTCGACAAAGGCGGCAAGCCAGTCATCCAAGTCGACTTCAAAGGCGAGACAAAGTCATTCACCCCTGAAGAAATCTCATCTATGGTGTTGACCAAGATGAGAGAGACCGCCGAATCATATCTCGGTGGTACCGTCAACAATGCCGTCGTCACAGTCCCCGCCTACTTCAATGACTCCCAACGCCAAGCCACCAAAGATGCTGGTCTCATTGCCGGTCTCAACGTCCTCCGAATTATCAACGAACCCACCGCCGCAGCCATTGCCTACGGTCTCGATAAAAAGGCCGAGGGCGAGCGAAATGTATTGATCTTCGACTTGGGAGGAGGAACATTTGATGTCTCGCTCCTGACCATCGAGGAGGGTATCTTCGAAGTCAAGTCCACTGCCGGCGATACACATTTGGGTGGTGAAGACTTCGACAACCGCTTGGTCAACCATTTTGTAACAGAATTCAAAAGAAAGCACAGGAAGGGTGAGCGATACTTTCATTCCATCTACTACTTGTCCATATACTAACTTTCTGTCACAGACCTTAGCTCCAACTCCCGCGCCCTCCGTCGTCTTCGAACCGCTTGCGAGAGAGCCAAGCGAACCCTGTCCTCATCTGCACAAACCTCCATCGAAATTGACTCTCTTTTCGAGGGCATCGACTTTTACACCTCCATCACCCGTGCGCGTTTCGAGGAACTCTGCCAGGATCTCTTCCGCTCTACCATGGAGCCCGTTGAACGTGTTCTCCGTGATGCCAAGATCGACAAGTCCACCGTCCACGAGATCGTCTTGGTTGGTGGCTCTACCCGAATCCCAAAGATACAGAAGCTTGTCTCCGACTTCTTCAACGGCAAGGAGCCCAACAAGTCGATCAATCCTGATGAGGCTGTTGCCTACGGTGCTGCCGTACAAGCAGCTATCCTCTCGGGCGATACCTCCTCAAAATCCACCAATGAAATCCTATTGCTCGACGTTGCGCCATTGTCCTTGGGTATCGAGACTGCTGGCGGTGTCATGACTGCTCTCATCAAACGAAATACCACTATTCCCACTAAGAAATCCGAAGTCTTCTCCACATTCTCCGACAACCAGCCAGGTGTGCTTATCCAAGTGTTCGAGGGTGAGCGTGCTCGTACCAAGGACAACAACCTGCTCGGCAAATTCGAACTTTCTGGCATTCCACCTGCGCCTCGTGGTGTCCCACAAATCGAGGTTACCTTCGATGTCGACGCCAATGGTATCATGAACGTCTCAGCCCTTGAGAAGGGTACCGGCAAGACCAACAAGATCGTCATCACCAACGACAAGGGCCGTCTCTCGAAGGAGGAGATCGAGCGTATGTTGGCTGAGGCCGAGAAATACAAGGCCGAAGATGAGGCTGAATCTGCTCGGATCTCCGCCAAGAACGCCCTCGAATCCTACGCCTACTCATTACGCAACACCATCTCTGATCCCAAGGTCGAGGAGAAGCTTGATGCTTCGGAGAAGGAGACCCTCAAGTCGGAAATCGACAAGACTGTTGCATGGCTCGATGACAACCAGACTGCCACGGTCGAGGAGTACGAATCACAACAGAAGACCCTTGAAGGTGTTGCGAACCCCATCATGGTCAAGATGTACGGCGGTGCAGGCGGTGAAGGTGGTATGCCTGGCATGGGTGGCATGGGTGGCATGCCTGGAGGAGGAATGCCAGGCGGCGCTCCCGGTGGATTCCCAGGAGCGGGTGCCCCTGGCGGTGATGATGGTCCTACAGTTGAAGAGGTGGACTAAATGTTTGGGCAAAGACCCAGCGATTCCCATTTCCGTTCAGTCTCGGGCGAGCAAATGTTGCTATGATCATGCATGCATAGGAGAAAAGCCGGTGTTACTCGGTCTGTAATTAGACTCAGGGGTGGTCTTTGAAAGCGAGCTTAGATACAACTTTTCAATAAATTCAATAAATTCAAGAACTTCAAAATTACTTCTATTGTGCAATTTGTGACTTGATGAACTTGAGCGTATATTACAATAAAGTAGAGTAGAGTTAGTACTCAATAGTGGTCCGGGAGCCTGGGAGTCTTGACGTAAAGGGGTTCACCCCCCAACTATATACACCTAGCAACCGTATAGCCCCCCAGAAACAGCCTAGAGTCAGTGGCCTAGGCACCGAAATAAGTCCCTAGAGAAGGGTCTCTCACCCCTATATCTTATCTTCTAGGGGCTCAGTTCTAGAAATCTTTTACACTCTCTAGGCACCAGCCCCGCAGGGCAGGGCGGTACGGTTGGGGGTTGAACCTTCCGTGGGCTCCCGGGCCACTATTTACCTCTTCCTCGGATATGGCTCTACGGGATCGTTGTTCAAAATATCCATGAGACTAACTTTCTTTGGTGAGACTTGCGCGGCTCCTTGTTCGGCGGAAGCCAAAGCAGTAAATTGTGGTCGAAAACCACACTGGACTTCAACACACTTAAAGATCTCTAGGTCTCCTGGGTCAATATTTTGCTGTTCAGCGTAATTATCAATGGCTGCTACTTCCTCATCAATCCATCGATTAGCCTTCTTTGGGCTGGCTTGTGCAATGTACTGTTTCAACCCACAAGCCGGACTAGACCATATAAGCCACGAAGTCGATAAGCTACCGTGACACTCACCATGTTGCTAAGGAGACCACGTCCATAGGGTCGACGTCCGCTCTGCCGCGTCTTAGATTCTCCGAGTCAAGGGAGCAGCCGCAGCGTGCGCAGCTCATTGTGTCCTGGCTCCCTGGGATAGGAATGGACATCTGTACCATTGTTCCCGGGAAAATGTTGTTGTCCCAGGTGCTTTTACGAATTCTAGGGTGGTTGAGACCAGACCTTCTCAGATAGTAGCGGTTCTGAGATATATACTCCTCGCCAGGCCGATTTCTAAAGACTTCCTTGAGCATTGCTGCGAAAATTTCCCAGTGCCTGAACCAGTCGTACGGCAGCTCATGAACCCGGCCCAATACGTCTTGGAAGTAGAATAAGGTATTAGTGGGCATTCTAAGAGTTTGAGGTATTTGTCCTTGTAGCCTTAAAAGTAATGCGTGTATCTCCAAATTAGTCTGCAACATTTTCTTCAACAAGCCCAGAGCCTTAAGGGAGAATTCTTGGAATACTCCAAGTAAGGGTGTGAGGACGTCTATGATCCAGTCAACATACGCCGTTATACCTTGTATTGCTGTTGGGATTGAGGTAAGGGTCTGGCATTGGAGCTCTTCAACTCGCTCCAAGCGTTGGTCGACGCGCGGATAGTGACTCTGCAGTGTGCATCGGAAGTCTTTTACACCAATACTGACACCAGCACAAATCTCCACCAATCGTGATAACTGGCCTGCGGTAGCTGCGGAGGCAGTCACATTCTGTTGAGACATCTGTTGCACATCTCGTATAGCCTGAGCATGGGCATTTTGGCAATCACCAAATTTAGCGGACAACCCAGCTTTCGTCTCTTCGGTTGAGTCCTGGATGGCTTTCAATCTGCTCTCAAACCTCGGCAGTGTAGATCTGATCCAAGATGACTAGATATTATTTCCTAACTAGTCGGAAGACTCACGCAGCTGGTAGCGCAAGTAATAAGCTCATGTTGAGCAGCTTGGTAGCAATGACAGCCCGAGATCTACTGACATCCTCACGCATAGCCACAGCCCATTGCATCTTCCTAGCATTACTTGCGAAGAGCATTTTCACGCTTCCTGCCCCACTTACCATGCAACGATACTTTTCGATCTTCAAAAGGAAGTCTCTCAACGGTGTCTGCACAGTAAGCGCCATAGCTCGTACAGCATTGACATGACCAACATCGCCGCCACCGCCCCATACACCATCTTTCAGCTGTTCTAGCACAATCTGCAGTTGTTCAAGATCTTGCGAAAGTAGCAGGAAGTCGTCCTTTGAGCCTCCAGAGTCTTTGAGTGCTTTGCGGAAGTCGTTGATGAGTCCAATTGTAGTGATGAAGTCACTTGCGGAGAATCCGAATGCTGGCAACATGACTGCGGACAGTGCAGATCAGAGTGCTAACGACCTTAAGACTAAGTATAATGGAGCAAGACAAGTAAAAAGAGGCCCAATAGAAGAGCGCCAACGCAAAAGTTCCCTTTCACTCTGCTTCAAGGCAAAAACACCATTGAATGATGAATCTCAGAGAACCATATGCCAGTGATGCATTGAGGTTGCAGGCGGGACCCTGAAAGTGAGGCTGTGAATTTGGCGAATTGATTTGCCTGGTTTGCCTCGTTTGCCTACAGGCCTTGATGGAAGGAATAAACGAGAAAGAGTACATTGCGAGCATTCAGGATGAATTTCCATATTATGTATGCCACTATGATATATTCATATGCCTGCACCAGCCATAACCCACATAGGAGATTTCTAGCCTTTGGTATCAACCACCCAAGCTATCTTATGAGTCGTATAAGGGAACGTGTAAGTATCTTCCGGAGATGTAAGAATGCTGCCTGTTCTTTGATCGCAAGGTTGGTTCCTAAGTCAACCCGAAGGATCGGGAGTCGTGTGGTGGTCTTTGGGCTCAGCTACACAATTTGAAGTGGTAGGAGTCGTGTGGTGGTCTTTGGGCTCAGCTACACATTTTGAAGTGGTAGGATTCGTGCTGTAGTCTTTGGGCTCAGCTACGCTGCAACAGAACCGTGCACTGCCTCCAAAACGTGGGCTATCAGGACCAGGATGCATCATGTCATTTGTCAACATATCTGGCCAAAAGAACATGGTTTTATTCCGAGTCGCCGGAAGGATCTCTTGGTGAGTCGGGGACGGAGCGCGAGAAGGTCCTAGATATATGGTCGAGAACCGGGCGTGTGGGAGAGGTGAGCGGGATTGACGCAAGATGTTTGCAAGTCATGGGGTAAGTTTCAATTACTCGATATTAATTCACTCAGGAATCGACTCCTTTATGTGTTATTCGTGAAAGTGAGGCATCGTGAAGAAGCTTGGGGCATGCCAGCAAAGATAGGTAGCCTCAGAAAGTCAGGCCTGAACAAGCGTGGAATGCCTCTGGGAGCCTGGTGGCAGCTCTAGCACTTTCGAATGGGCAATCAGAATGTCGTATGCAAACATGCATCAAGATTGGGGCAGGTAGGCGAAAGGTGAGGCTGTAGAATAGGCGGGTTGATCTGCCTTGTTTGCCTACAGATCTAGTCAGCGAGTAAGAGAACATTGTGAGCATCTAGAATAAATGTCCATATAATATATGCCACGACAGACCTGATTAGCAAATTCTCAATATTAATAGTACTGCTCCAGCTCATCATGATGACTCGGTGTAAGACTTTTCCTCGAACCCAAAGATTCTTATAGACTGCGCCTAAAACTTGGGATGAGAGGGAAACGTCATCTGATACTGCCCGGGAGTCTTTCATTGGAAGACGCGCCGCGTATCAAAACCACCGAGCGGTCTCCCACCCATCAAAATGCTGGAAAGCTATCGATGATTACTCACGCGGCAGATAAGGCCCTGCATATCTGTGCATATTGCTCCAAGCCATGCGACATCCAAATCCTTTGCCCTGGCCTCACTTTTGGTCACGATCCTCAAGCATCCAAGGACGGCGGATAGCATATCCGTCGACGAATCCCTGTAAGTGTGGGTAGTTTGGAACCTCTCCCAGATTCGTAGGCCATTTAAGCTGCGACGTGATGTGTCAGAGTATATCTGACAGCACACCCAGATGACCAAAGTCTGCCTTGATTGCTTTTCTGGTAAACCCTGGAAGGGACTGCAAACCGCTAAGGAAATCAAGAACACGGGCAATGGTTAGAGATCTAGGACGGAGTAGCGACGATCGGTAGCGAAAGAGGAAGGAGGCTGGGGATAGTCTCAAAGAATTGAGGTCTAAATGTTCCAGCTTTGCATGTCGGGAGCAGCAGCATTGTAAGTCAGGCTCATCTATATAAGGCTGCGTCTGGATTCCTTGCAAGCTAAGAGCAAGGGTTGCAAGATCATATGACCGTGGATATCATGATATTGCGGCCGTTATTTGACTCGAGTGTAATGTTTGCTTTAAAGAGATTTGCCCATGAACTTGCGCTTCGTAAAGCTCAACCACCACTATGAGTACATTAGCACTGATAGTACTTCATATAGAAAATTGGTCTTGCCTTAGACGGTGTATTTCCATCTGCATATATCCGCGCTAACAGCCTCATTGCCAATTCCTGCCTCACCTGTGAAAGATACCTGCGTTACAATAAGCATTGATTCTCCAGTGAAGTGCACCAATGGCCTACTGTCGTAGAGTTTCTGCATCTTGTCTGTCCCTTGGAGCTTCGAAGGCCTGGTTTAAGGGAAAGCTGGCATCTCCAGGTATAGCAAATTGATCGAGAGCGGTATTCAGCAGAGCCTAATGTGTCGCAAGATTGTGTGAGCATTGTAGGCGCTCAAGGACGCTTACCATACAGGCAATTCTGTACAGCCTTAGAAGCCCAAAGACGCACCTTTTCTGCCTCTTTTTTCCCCATCGATGGCCGTACTTTTCCTAAACACTCGCTCACAAATAGTATGCCATAAATTAGCAGTCGATCTGCTGGGCCCTTGATCTCAAAGTTCCGAAAGAATGTATTGGCACGGAATAGAGAAAGGATTTCATCTAGAGGGTCGTAGGACTCGCTGTCTGGGTCAATTTCGAGTTCGGAGGTGCCAGGAGGAAGTGCCGGGAGAGTATAAGCGGGGCCTCGAGTCCTTGTACGAAGAGGCAGCAGAGCAAAGTTTCCTGGCAGAGTGTTAGCAAAGACAGAGGGAAAGCACTGGTGAGCAAGGTGGGGGTTTACCTATCACTCGAACATCTTGATCTTGGAGGAAAATTGAATGGTACGCCTGGTAGCACATTAGTACCGAACTATGGTGTTGTAGTATGCTTTCACATACCGGCATTCTGAGACGTATGGGGGGGGTCACTAAGGTATATGGAATTGGAGCTCGCAAGGCGTCCGCATTAGAGGCAGCTACAATGCCCAGACTTTTAGGGCTGTCCGAAAGGCACTTTACGCGTCTCGCGTCTCCAACTGCACTTACTGCCTTCTTTGCAAAGAGCTTCACCCGAATGCAAAGATGTCAGACTATGAAGATGAAATGGACGTGGATGCTCCTCCCGTTAAGGAGTCTATCATATTCAGCTCTGACAACACCAACGCCAAGGGCAAAAGGAGTGCAGCGAATCTGCCAGTAGAGGCGGAAGATAATCTACCATGGTAATTGGAGCTTCATATCAAGACTTGCAGCAACTGATCATTCGAAGGGTAGAAAAGTACAGACCAGATACACTAGACGATGTTTCCGGGCACCAAGACATCCTCGCTACCATTAACAAGTTTGTTGACACAAATGTGCGAAGACTCCTTTCGACTCCAGACCCAAAAAGACTGATCTTGTGCAGCGATTACCACATCTTCTCCTCTACGGGCCCCCAGGTACAGGCAAGACATCGACCATATTAGCATTGGCACGCCGAATATATGGAAATAAAAATATGCGCCAGATGGTGCTAGAGCTCAATGCTAGTGATGACAGAGGGATTGACGTGGTTCGAGAGCAAATAAAGACATTTGCGAGTGAGTGAGATCACGCTAGGGGTTGCTGTTCTGCATGGCGCTAAGTTCTGGTTAGGCACGAAACAAATATTCTCTGCAGCACCGAAAGCTGGGGATACACCCTCTTTAGGAAGCTTTAAGCTCATTGTACTCGACGAAGCAGATGCAATGACAGCGGTAGCTCAGATGGCACTGCGGCGGATAATGGAGAAATACACAGCTAATACAAGGTTCTGTATAATTGCCAACTATACCCATAAGCTCTCGCCAGCATTGCTGTCCAGATGTACGAGATTCAGATTTAGTCCTCTAAAGGAACCAGACATTCGACATCTGGTGGACATTGTCATCGAGAAAGAAGATGTAAAGATACAGCCTGATGCAGTGGAAAGCTTGGTACGACTGAGCAAAGGCGATATGCGACGCGCTTTGAACGTGCTTCAGGCTTGTCATGCCAGCAGTATGATTCACCCGCCCATCTCCTCCAGATCATATGAAACTCAAATTAGCTGACAATTGCTTTTAGGTACGCCATTACACTTGAAAGGGCAACCACCGCCGAAGAATCCAAAACGAGAAATGATAACCAATGACACCATTTATGATTGTATTGCTGCTCCTCATCCGTCCGATATTAGACTCATCCGTGATACTCTTCTCGAAACATCCGACATAACTTCTTGTCTCAACACGCTTAATGTCCTCAAAGCCAATAAAGGCCTCGCCTTAGCCGACATACTAACGGCGCTAGGAGAAGAGTTAGTAAAGCTAGAAGTACCACCACAAACAAGGGTAGCCTGGTTACAAGGGCTTGCAGAAGTTGAATTTAGGCTTAGTGGAGGAGGTAGCGAAGTCGTACAAACCGGAGGCCTTGTTGGTGTTGTGAGGGGAGGTGTCGATCTGATGGAGCATGGAGGAACACAATGAAATGCACAGCCGTATTCGACAACCTTTGCTCCTGCGGTTCTGTAGTCCAACATTCGACTTGTTTGAGAAAATTTTTACTGGCTGCCAATAGATTGGATAACAATCTGGCATTCGGCTTGGCCATTCACGCGGCAATACTAATAGCACTGTAACTCCGAACTGTCTATACAAAGGAATGTTTCAAAGATACCAATGGCAGGCCTCGACTCGGCATGACGACCAAAGAATCATCGCACCCGTCCCGTCTCGGGCTTTAGACTTGATCATCTATGAAGAATAACCGCCACGGACGGGGTAGATATACGCAACACAACATAGAAGCGAATATGCCGAACAACATGATACTGATAGAAGTTACCCAGGAAGCCAAATATATTGAGTGGTGGCTCTATCCCTATCTTGAACTTGGTCTAAGCCGATATCAGCGCACCGCTGCTATCCGTTCGTATCGAAACCGGATAGGGAGCCACCTGCGGAGTGACGACTAAATTGATGTATGTCTAACAATTGCAGCATTTTACTTGCCACACTTCGTCGAAGAAAGAAGTATAAACTCGGGATTACAAGGGATCAATGGACTCTTTTTGGTCCCGAGTTGGTAAGAAGACTACTAGTATAACGTTCATATCACTAGATTGACTGACGGCGAGCAGGTGAACGCAACTACTACGCGGTCCTCGTTGGGTGTCTTCAATGTTTGTTGAATGCATACAAATTGATGGAACTTTTGCCAAGCTACCTCTCCTCGTACTCCGTAACTGTTCCAACGAGAGTCAACGTCGCTCGAGGTCCAAGCACGTATCCAAGACATTCACCGCCCTTATCGTGGATCGGGGACTTGCCATATGCATGTGCTCGCAATGAAAGATCCGAGTTCCTGCCACAGGAAGCGGGTCATGGTTCGTCACTCCTCTCCTTCCAGCGAAGGGACAACGGGGTATTCGACATCGGCGGTCTTCAGGTCCGAGGCTCGAGTTTCCGCGGTACAGCACATTCTCGCATCATCGGCGATATAATTCGAAGAACATTTGTGTATCGATGGCCGCTTTCCCCTTTCCCTGTCTTACCCATACTTTCCTCGCTCCTTCCCTCCCCTCTGAACACCATCTTCCAAATCCAGCTCCATCACCACCTCAACTTGGCTTTCTACTCCTCCAGGGTAACACCAGATATCCGCAGTCACAAATATTCTCTCAAAGTAGCAATATCGCTATTAAAGGGCCCACTTTGGCAAACAATCCACGCAGCTCACATCCGCCGACTCAGACATGGCCACTTGTTGGGAACAACTCTCCCTCTGGGGCAAAGAGGCCTATCTGGACATCAGTGGGAAGATGCTCACCTCTGGTATTCGCCCCGTACACTTCAATGGCGGAGTGCTTGCACCAAACGACTTTCTAGGTCGGTGGTTAATCAAGGAGATCGTAAGACCACCCTCCCTCCTGGCTCCCTCCTCTCTTCACCAATCCCCCAACACAGACTCCTAACTCCCAACACCATATCGCCCAAACCTCCCTCACCACAAAATTCGCAAGCTAACCCTCTCTCCCCTCTTAAGGATATGAAAGAAAGCCACCTCAACGTCGCTATACGACCGGATTACATGGTCTTTGTCCAACCAGGCGGTGTCGAAATGAATACCTGGAAGCTAGTCTGGTTGACTAAGGAGCCATCCGCCAATCCAATGCAGGGGTCACCATGTACGTACAGCCTAATCATTCCATTGCTATACGACGACATGATAAGACGAGACGAAATGAAATGAAATGGAAGCTAACGAGGTATGGCTATTCGTTAGACACGCACCATTCCATCTCCAACTTCCCCGGTCCGGAACTTATGGTCAACCCTCAGAACGGCAAGCGCACCCTGATCATCACTTATTGATGGGGATATCAGGTTAATACCTTATATGGGCATTGGGCAGCGAGCATAAGACATAGGGCCTATCAAAGCATTTCTGAATTACATTCATTTTTCTATTATGTGCATCATTGCATGAGAGGACCACGACGTAACGTTATGCCATCAAATCTACATACATTACAGAGGAACCGTGCCAAGAGATTCCCTCCTAATCCCCAGGCTGCGCCGGTATCGCAAGCATTAAATAATCACATCACACCAGTGCGGATATGAAGAAGAATCCACCTTCTCCCTCCCTGTTCGCTTCATTTTCGTTGAAATTCGTGATTCGTCGTGGATCCATTCCATTCCCTTTTCTCTTCCCTCAAATTATAGAGGCCAAATTTACTACGCTTCCAACCAAGGCTGAGTAAGCTACCCTCTCCGCCTCAATTTCCGAGGACTTTGCCCGGAATGCTCCATTACTTCATCCTCTTTAACCGTATTAGCAGGGCTAGTAGCCTCGCTGCTCCCCACCGATCCAACAACTCTTCCTTCATTGTTATTACTATCCGCTGCACCCAGATGTCCCCCATTCGTACTATTAGGTGGAACGCTGAAATCAAAGTCCGGTATCTCCGCATTATTTGAGAAATCAAAATCGCTAGGGTTTGTGCCGTCATTGAAGTACTCGCCGCTGTTGAGGAAAGATTCGAAATCTAATTCGCTGCCGTTGGGTTGGTAGGATTGGTCTGTGACTCCCGGGATGGATCCGCTGGGACTTAAGGGTGCGATGACGGCGTTGATGTTGGCCATGCGTTCTTGTTGTTCTTGGAGGGAGCGGTGGATTTGGTCGAGTTGTTCTTTTGAGAGGTCGAAGTGGGCGAGGTTGGCGGCGCTATTCGAGGGGCTGTAGGAGGTTAGAGCGTTGAGATTGTTGCTGCTTTGAGGGGAGTTTATGTTTTCGTTGGACATGAGTTCGAGCATGTTTTGTCGCTGGTTCGGAGTTAGTGGAGATTGGCCGTCGGCGGTTTGGAGGTGAGAGAGTGCTTCGGGGAATTCCATGCGTTGGCCTGTGAGGTTGTTTGTGCTGTGGGCGTTCGCTGAGTTGATCATGGACATGATATCTGCTTCTGGGATCTGAGTCTCTGTGGATTTCTCGGCTTTGAATTGAGGGCTTTGCGAAGAGCGAGCTGATGGCGTGCGATCCGAGAGCTCTTGGACTGCGGGAGAATGGTGATTTTGGGCTTTCAGTCCATAATTGTAAATATCGCCGGACCACTGGTTATCATCTTTTGGAGTCCTGCCCCAATTTTCTGGCGAGTCTGCACTCCCGTCTTTGATGAGTAGAGGCTGCTTCCGATATAACTGCTGGTGGTCCATGGTGTGCATAGAGTTCTGATCCTTGTCGTCTCCGACATCAACAATATTACCTTGCTCTTGGTCCTTGGCAGGGAGACTCCCCGATTTGAACATATTGTTGAAATCCAAACCTCCTTGCCCAAGTTGTTTGTTGTATACAGCTGCCAGAAAAGTAAGGATGGAATTAATAGAGGTCTCGTGTTTTTCGTGTAAGTCATGGAAGGCCTTTGCTTGGCCGTACAATTGATGATGCTCCTTGCGCACTATATGTAGCATCTCAGTTATTTTGTGCTGGTTTTGACGAATCTCTGCAAGTTCTCGCTGTAAATTCACTAGTTGGTCAGGCGGGAGAGAATTTGGAACATTGCCTATCATCAAGGGCTGCCGTCCGGTCCCAGTGCCTGCGCCGTCGTCGATGCCACCGTAGTTCTGAGGCCCTGGGCTATCATGATTGAAAAGCTCGTCGCCTTCATCCTCAACGTCCTCTTGCCTCGCTTTAATTCCGCCTTTGCCTGTGCCTTTCGCTGGGGCGGTCTTTGGCTTATGAATGAGCCAGAGAAGATTAGGTCTACCACGCTTGAAGTAAGGATTTGAGTATTCGCTGGGATTCTTGTTCTTCCTCTCGCTCGCTCGCATGGAATTATCTGACAAGCCGACCTTCTTGTGAAAGCCATACATATTTAATTGTCGTACAAAAGACGCATAGTTGTTATGCTTGAAAAGTTCCGGTATTAGGGTTTTCGCAAATTCGTCTTCATCGACTACAATGAAAGAGTCCCCACTCTCAGACCACCGTATTAGATCTGTATTCCGTGTGTTCTCGTCAAGGAAGCTATGTCCGTTAGCTTACAGTAGATCTGAGCATGGCATTGGTTCTCCTACCTGCTAAGCTTTTGTATGAATGGTGGTATTTGTTTTCGCTTTGCTTGTGCATCTCTTTTAGCTACCAGAGCCTTCTGGTCGAGATCATCGTATTGAGTCGCTGGCCAATTATCCTCTGTAGATTGTTGTAGGCCCCCATAATCACTCCCTAATGGATAATCGCTATTGTTGTAATTCATCATTGGAACAATTTGATTGTCCGGCTGCCTCCTTACAACCTGATTGCCCAAAGGTGAAGCTGGTAGGTTGTTGGGTATATTGTTATTGTGGAGGTAGGAGGTCAGGTTGGCGGTACCATAGTTGGTGGGATCATCATAGTCTTGTAGAGCATTTGATGGCGTTTGCTGGGCGAATTCTGGTGGAGCCATCGTATATTGAACGTCCTTCATATCTTGGAGCTTCTCGTGTCCAAGTGGGGAGGCTCCAGGCGCTGGACGTTTCCGTGAGCCACCTTGCGACATCCTACTTGCTTTCATTCCGGCGTGATGGAAAGAGAAGGTATGGTGGGCTCACCCTGTGGGATTTGCCGTGCTGGCGATTGCGGTGTTGACACTCCCAACCTAGCCTGGGCACCTGGTTTCTCTGTCCTGTCTCTTCGATCCGGCTGCTCCAAAGTGCCCACAAGACCAAATTTGTGAGTGCTGGTGATCCAAGGGCTTGCGAACGGGGATAGGTATGATGTTGCGATGGTTTGGGAGGTGCTGTGAGGTAAGATTGCGAAACGGCAGCCTAGGTAAGGCTGGGGTACATGGAAAGGCGTTGTTGTTGCGGCTTGCGCCCACCGCGCTATTCTCAGCAATCACTTCAAATCTTGGTACATCCCAAAGGCTGTTTGTTGGAGAGTGACTGCAACAAAGGATTGAAGGGTTTCCCTGCAAGAGATTTCGGGGAGGGCGGAGTATATGTAGTATTTCGAAGCCGCTTGCAGGTCGTTCGCGGGAGCGATGAAAGGTGCAGCAGAGTATGGACAGGAAGTTGAAGTTTATGACGCGATATTATTGAGGGGATCGGGAGGTTCTGTAGCAATTGCAATGCCCATAAAACGTACACCGAAATGACAAAATGGACTCTGATATCACGTTCAGCCCTACCAGTTTCGCTTGTTTTGAGTGGTCAGTTTGTCGAGACTAATATAAGCGCTTGCGTGGGGCGTGACAAAATAACACATGGCAACTCTACACAGACACAAGGTCAGTCTCCTTTGATAGACAATGTCGTGGATATAACGGTCGATCTGGTATGAGCTAGACTACATCTAAAAGTCTGTTTTCTTTCTTCTGCCATCCTCTCGATCTCTGTCCCATGCTGTTGTGCCTCCAGCCATTCTCGCCAGTCTCTTTGCTCTCTGCTCCTCTTTGATCGTCTTCTCCTTCTCCCTAGGGTCAATAACCACGAGCTCCTCCTCGTTCTTCTTCTTCCAGCTCAAGTCTTTGCCCAGTCTGTCCTTCTCAAAACTGAGAGCGTGAGACATCCATCCTGGATTGTCATCATCCTGTGTATCTGCATCAAGCCCCAGCTGTTGGTCCCACGACTGACATGATTGACAATCAGCAATGAAGTGAAGATCACAGAGAACTGCTTCATCTTCGTCATTGCCGTTTCCTATTCGTTTTTCATTATCATGCACATCTCGCTTGCTTGCCTCAACCACTCCAGAGGGCTCAACCTCAGGTGGTGCCTTTTCTAGTCTAGCCTTGAAAGCGTTCAACAGGTTGAGTGTCTGTTTGTCTACAGGTACATCGCCATCTGCTCCATTCTTGCGTTTTCGGCCACGCATGGCAGTTTCTGGGATCATCTGTTCGAGAGCAGACTTCTTACGTGCCTCTTTAGCAGGCGCGGGTTGAATGTTACGCTTCATTGAGGCTTTTAGGTCCGCAATCTGTGCGTTAGTCTTGTCTAACAAGCTAGTCACTTTGCTTATCTGTGTTGGCTCTGGCGAGCTAGATGGAGATCGGGAGGGCTCCTCCTCATTTCGCAGAGGTAATTGAGATTGCGGCTCCGGCTGTGGTAGTGGCGAAGGAGACTTCGAGCGAGATGTTCTTCGTCGTACTGGCTTCTCTGCTGTCCTTACACTTTGTTTTGATGGCACCTTGACCTCCTTTACATCTTCAATATCACCATTTGCGACAACAAGGGTAGGGTTGAACTTTTGTCTTTTCAGGACCGGCTGTTCCACACCCTCTTCAGCCTCGTCACCACCAAAACTCAGTAAAGTCCTCCCACCCTTCTTCTTCAGCTTCTTTTTTGCCTCCACTTTCTCCACCCTCGCTAAACTGCTCCGCTCCCTCTTGACCATATCGTCGAACGGATTCACCAGAATCTCTGCCCCCGTTATCTTTGTAGGATAGACCGGTCTCTCGCTTCCCTCCACAGGTTCCAACTCCGCTTCCCCCATTTTCATCAAATTGTAGATCGTAGCCCCCTCGACCCGTCCAAACATTGTATGCTTTCCCTGCAGCTCTGGTGTCTCGCCTAATGTCAAGAAAAATTGACTTCCATTATCATTCTTTGCCCCTCCATTCGCCATCCCCAGCAGACCCCTCCTATTGAACTTTAACCGGCTATGGAACTCATCCTCGAAGACCCCACCCTTATCCTCATAAATGCTTTCGCCGCCATGCCCAGTGCCTGTGGGGTCGCCACCTTGCAGAATGAAACCTGGAACAAGGCGGTGGAAATTCGTGTTTTCGTAGTAGCCATCGAGGCAGTGCTGAAGGAAGTTGCGAGAGGCGAGGGGGGTTTGTTTTGCGAAGAGTTCGAGGGAGAGGTCGCCGGAGGCTGTGGTGAGGAGAACTTTGGCTGTTGGTTGGGGCTCGAGGTTGTAGAGAGACGACATATTGGTGAGATATGAGACGGATGCAGGGGCTTTGCCCTTCTACAGTGAGGACAAACGAAAGGGTTCCGCGATTGATTATACGTGTCTACGTATAAGGTTTCAACCTCAATTATACACACCCATAGGGCTGAGATTGACCCCCTAAAGACACCCTAGCACGGTTCCCCTAGGCGAACGGATCAGTCCCCGGAGCCCGATCTATCTGCCCCGAGGATCAGACGAACTACAGGGCACATTTTAGGGGTCTTTCGCTACGCCTAGGCGTCGTCCCTATATTTTATGGTGGGACAATGTAGACCCTGCCGTCTTACATCGAGCGCGTCGGGTGAGAAGATGTTATGAGTTACTCAATCCTTCATCTTGCAATTCAGAAGTACACTATCAATTTTACATATACAGCTCGTTCCAGATAATCTGCAAGATCATTCCAAAAAATGTGACCAATTCTTTACTCACTTCTTCTCAGCTTCGTCGCCATCCTCGGAATTGAAAGGCGGGACAACCGTTGGTCCTGTCCGCAGGTGCAGGTTCCAGTCAGTGTTGAATGAGTACTTTGCTGCTCCCAGGATGAGCTTCAATGGCAGCGATTTCTGATCATGTTGCCATTGTTCAAAATTTCGCATTCCCATCATCAGTAGCAGAGATCAGTCGCCTGACTCATTGTTTGGGGTAAATGGTTGACCCGAAGAAATTTTGCGGAACCTATCAAGAGCAGAATGAGTCTTTGGAAGACTCAATTTCAAGTATTGTTTATCTCCTGGGAGGTTACCGGTACCTGAGTCTTTCATATTCTAAATCCATTGTTAACATTGCACTCCCAGCAATATCCTTTCACCAATGAACAATATCCGTGTGCCTGCTCGGAGTCTATAAGATCTTTCTCCAACCACGGCACATTATCCGGCAATGGGACCTTTTCACCTGGAGCTGGGAGGGCCGGCCAGCGTGCTGGGCTTTCAGTATGCAAGCCGGCTCGATTATCAATACGGCTGTGCGGACACTTAATCTTGATCTGGAATTGCTCTCCCTTCTAATTTGCTGGGACGGAATACTTCGACGATGTGCGAATCTCAACATCAGCAGGGTTGTAGACGCCACTGTCTATTCTCGTCTCGAGGCCTTTGTCGTAACGACCTATTGATAGTGATACAGCTAAGGCTAATGACCGAGCCTCCAATAGCAAGTTGTCTATTTGATACCTTCGTGAAAAGCATGGAGGCCATGATCAATGACTTAAGTCAAATTTCAAGGACTCCTAACACTCTTCCAGACTTTCGCAGCCCATGAAGCAGCAGGCCCGAAATCTTTCCATCTCACGGATTACAGCCGACTATTAGAGATCAGGTCAAGTCGACTAACTAGAGCCTGGGCCCCGCCCCATATAAGTAAGGATTTGGGTCCAAAAATCACATCCGTGGAACAGCCTTGGGTAATGACCAAGTATCGACCAACTAATCGAAGTTGGGAAAGCAGTGCCTTAGCTAGCCTGAGTCGGCAAAGCTTGGTGCTTCCAAACGGACCTTGTCCACGTTGGACCTCGCAGGCATTAAATCATTTGGTATCAGGGGATGATTTTGGCGATAGCATTGGTCCGAGGTTCGCGTTATCGGATCAGGCAGCGGATCTACAGCGAATATGCCATCTCCAGACTTTGCCCTACCTTGGGTTGGCCGTCTGCATGGGATTTGGTAAGGTTGATTGCCAATTGAGACCACGAGAAAGAGCTTGTGGCGCTGCTCAAGACGGCTGGGAGAAGCTGACCTTGGAGAGCTAGCGCCCCTTAATCTCATATTCTGGCAATCGCAACCGGCGCTGCGACTTAAGTCTAATTCCACACGTACACAGTACAGGAGAACGTAAGAGCGTGACGGGCTGGAAGAGGCGCAGCGCCTTTCCGGGACCTAATTGAAGCCCATTCCAAATTAGAGTACGTTGCTCGGAGGTTATCACAGTGTTCCCCCACTGTCAATGTCACTAGTGGGCGGCACGTACGGGAACTTCTGTCTTCAGCCTGTCGTTTCTCACTACACATTTCTCATAACGATCTTCGTCTAGCAACAGTACACTCATTGATGTCCATTTACTGAATCTATCACTCTAATCGAAGTCAAAAGACCGGGCTTGCAACAGCATCCCGTTCCGTTTTGTGGTTATTTTGATGGCAAAAAGCAGTCGGCTACGGATCCCTGCTCTTTCCGTCACTTCTGGGGGCGCTCGGAGCGCCACAACTCCAAGACCCAGCTGAGCACCCAAAATGATATTCCCTGCTTCACCCCTCATATTCTGTGGCTGGCTGAATACTTTCCACTTACAGAGGTTCGTAGACTTCGCTTCCGAGTCTGGAACGACATGGGAACGGTACCCTATCTCCAGCTTTAGCTTCACCGCTATCAAGCGACGCTCATTTCTACTTTGAGCATGCGTTCGCTGGAGATGACCTCTTTCACAATTATGATTGGGTCATTATAGGATTTCATCGAGATTTATGCCGGGTTAGATATCTTTGCCTCCTGCTGATCGCAGGAAAGCGAAAGCTCCAATAAGGGGATAATGGAGCACGGTAATTGCTTCCTGGCCGCAACTCCCCACCTTTCTTTCAGATAAATTTACAGACCCGGCTTCCCCAAGCTTCTATATATTGTCACTCTTACATAGCACCACGTCCAAGCAACCTTCCTCGAGAGGCTTTAGGAACTTAGACTAATCATGCGTTTCTCGGACTCCTGGTGGAGCTCCTTGCTCTACATATTCGACTTTGCCACCCTTTCGACATTCAGCGAGAAGCAAGCTGAACAGCACGCTCTCTTAAGTAAGATTCCAGTCACAGACGTCGTGAGCGGACTGGCTGTGCCGCCGCAAGTCACCCACAAAGAGGAGACTGCATCACTCGAAGGACCTTCCGACCAGCCTATCTTCGTTCCGCCTTATGAAGATGATGATCGAAACCGTGGAAATCGCATAGAATGCGATTACACGAAAATGTTTCCTCGGTGGACGCCTTGCAATGACGAAAACAACCGTCAGTGCTGGCTGAAAGGACCAAACGGACAAGAGTACAATATCACAACCAATTACGAACTCGAGCCGCCACAAGGCATCACACGAAAATATACTCTTAATATAACCGAAAAGGCACTGGCACCAGATGGAATTCCTATGCGCTATGGAAAAGTCTTCAACAATGCGTATCCTGGGCCTTGGAGTATGTCGTTCCTAAAGTTTCTTTCTGACTTGCCAATCTCCTTTCATCACTCAACGTTCTCCAGATGACCTCCGTCGGTCACCTCTACATGAGGCAATGCTGACGCTACTTTCCACGTCTAGTCCAAGCATGCTGGGGCGACCAATTGGAAATCACTGTTCGTAATCAGCTGCGGTTTAATGGGACGACAATCCACTGGCATGGTATTCGTCAGCTCAACAATACAGAAATGGACGGAGTCAATGCTGTAACTCAATGCCCTATTGCGCCGGGCCAAGAGTTTACCTACAAGTTCAGCGCTACGCAATATGGATCTTCTTGGTATCATAGTCACTACTCTCTTCAGTACGCAGACGGTCTTATCGGACCTATGACTATCTATGGACCCTCAAGCACAGACTACGATTATGCCGAGGCTCCTATTTTGATGACTGATTGGAACCATAGAAGCGCTTTTGAAGACTGGTCTTACAGTATCCAACCCGGAAATACCCGCCCTTTGATGACAAATATACTTTTAAACGGCCTAGGTAAGGACCGGGGTCCTTGATATATCCCCCTATGAGGAATCTCTGAGGAATCTTTGTTGTGTGTCATGACTGATCATCGAGCAGGGAGGTACGTAGACCCTAAAACCGGAGAGATAGCTGTGGAAACCAAGCGGTACACCAAAGTTCTCGAAAAGGTAAGGATTGCTTCATAAGTCGGAAAAGCTACTGTATAACGATTATGGTAGGGAAAACGATACCTTTTGCGCCTGATCAATACATCAGTTGACACAGCTTTCGTCTTCGCCATTGACGGTCATAATGTCACCGTCATTGGAAGCGATTTCGTAGCACTCAAATATCCCTACAGTACTAGACAAGTGCTTATCGGCATCGGTAAGTCACAGCCTTGCCCTGCAGCTTTAGAATGCTAATTTGCCTTTGTAGGTCAACGCTATCACGTAATTCTCGAAGCGAAACCACTCATACCAGCTGAACATGATAATTACTGGATTCGTACTATCCCGGCTGACGGCTGCGGAAGCGAAAATTTCGTCAATGGTTCTACACTACTGACCAACACTGGGATAATCCGGTATAAAAAGAATGACTTGGATCCAACGAGTACGAGAGATCCCAAAATCTCCACCGAGTGCTCGGATGAGCCGTATGAGTCTCTGACTCCCATGCTTGAATGGAAAGTCGGCGAGCCTTCCAATGTGAATGGTGAGCACAAGCAGTGCAATTCAAGTTCATAACACCTTCTTACTAAGCGCCTCTAGTCAAAAGCAACGTAAGTTTTGATGTCGGATTGCAAGCTATCAATGGCCATCCATATCATCCTACGTACGATAGAAAGCTCTGGAACATCGACAATCTGCCGCTATGGCTAGCATTTGGAGAGCCTAGCATTCTTAATCTTAATACTCCCAATGGAACTTGGCATGACTATTTAGACGTCACAACGCACAATCCAAAAAAAGATGAGTGGATTTATCTCGTCATCACTGCCAACGGAAACCCATCAGAAACTGTGAAGAAACCAGAGCGGTTCTTCATTCCAGTCGCCCACCCCATCCACCTTCACGGCCACGACTTCGCCATCTTGAACCAGTCAACGGAACCCTACCCCGGCTTCGAGAACGTCAAACTCAACAAAGATAACCCACCTCGTCGGGATGTTGCTCTGCTTCCGCAGAAAGGCTATCTTGTGATTGCGTTCAAAGCCGACAATCCCGGAACATGGCTGCTGCATTGTCACATCGCATGGCATGCGTCTTCCGGCCTTGGAATGCAGATTCTCGAGAACACAGGGAAGCTCTCGAAAAGGCTCGCTGGTTCGAATATACAAGCTGCGCTTGTTGAAACTTGCAATGCTTGGGATGACTGGGTCAGCGACACACGTAATCACTATAATCCGATTAAGCCACATGCATTTCAAGATGACTCTGGTATTTGAGTTGAAGAGACTTTGCTTTGTAGGCTTCAGCCTGTGGAGGAATCTGTTGCGGACATTTTGCTAATACTGCGGATGAGCTGGCTCGATGGGTTTCGAATTGATTATTGCTTCATCGATTCTTGATGGTCACGCTGGGGTTTCGTGAAGTATATGCTAGCAGAACTGGGAGAGGTCATAGCTTTCCAATAAGAATACGGAGAGGCAGGTGTACCAACATTTTTCGTTCTTTCAAAAAACAAAAACTCATGGTTGAGGAGTCGTCTCATGAAAGATAAGAAGCTGACGCATCTAGCTACCGTTTACCGTTTCTGTGACAAGGTAAAAGCTTATAGCAAAGCAGGTATGACTTGCATTGCGGACCATAGCATTCTATCTGGTGAAAGGAGTTGAATTTGATGCCCATCCGTCAGAATGCCATTCGAGTATACGCTCATCTAGCCAGAAGAGCAAGCAAACCAAGGCGATGGGCATGTTGGTCAACAGAACAGCCTTTCAGCTCTCATTGCTGAAGGCTGGACTGACCCTATTTCCGAAGCCTGAGACGGGCTTTGCTTATCACACTCGATGTCTGCCGTCAAAGAGAAGTCCTTCTCGGACCACATATCGGATGTCATTGTGCTTGCGAACTTCTCAGAGTCGGATACTTAATCCATATTCTGGAAGCTGTACAGGGTTGAATATTGGGGGAATGGCCTGTCTGGCACTCCTACTGACAAGCGACTTCGCTTAGTAGATATGCAAATAATTCCTCTTGTAGATGGGGTTCAACGTCTCTGGTATGTGGACTACGACATGGAGCCAAAAATATTCGCCAGTTCCTCGGTGCGGTAGTCTTGACCCATTCGGTGGCAGGTATTGACCTGTGATATGGAGCAATGGGTATGTGTCTTTGCGACTAGCTAACACTATGGAATGATGGAATAACACTGTCTGTGGCGAGCATTAGGGATATAAGGTATTAAAATGGTGACACTAAGCATGCTGATTGGTTTCATAAGTTCGTTACACGATTTTGCCACGCCTCGGCACATGAAGCTGAACCCATGACCAGTAGCAGGCTCTATGTTACTTTATTTAGAACTGAAACGTCTCACTCCTAAGATATCACCCCTCTTTGGAAGTGTCAGAGCAATTTTCCCTTCCATATATCACAGTCGACCAACTTCTGTCTTTCCGCCAGGCAGTGAAAGCCCCAGTCCATCATGGATTATGCAACCTTTGAACTTGCTCCAGCGGAGTACAAGGATATCCCGAAACTGGCACACATCTACCTCGTCGCTTGTCTCCCCGAAAACGACTTTTAGGCTGGCGGTTCCAATCTGACAAAACCAGAAGAGGAAGTAGCGCAGATGCTCGAGACCCAACTCGGCGAGCCAATATGGCAGAATGTCAAAGTCGTGGACAAGAAAACTGGCGTACTCGCTGCGTGGGCGTCTTGGAAAACGCCCACTGACACCGAAACCCGAGAGAGCGAAGAAGAAGTTACGGCGAGGATGGCGGACTCCATGAACGGCAAGAACAAGGGCGAGTCCGACATTTCTCCAGAGTTTGTCGACTACGTGCAGGAGGACATCGATAGATGGTTTGAGCAGAGTACGAGAGGAAAACGCCACATACGTTTGAAATCGCTCTTCACCGAACCTTCCTTTCAGCGACAGGGCAAGGGAAGTGCCTTGATCAAATATGGCAATCACCTGGCTGATCAAGCAAGCCTGCCGATCTTTCTACAAGCGTCACCATTTGGCTACCCGATATTTGCGAAGCACGGTTTTGAGGTAGTCCATTACCTGGATGTGGATCTGAGGGAGTGGGTGCCAGGTGGTAAGAGCAATGACAAGGGATATGGAAACTACCGGTACCGTTACATGCTGAGGCTTCCACAGACGCTACCAAAGATATCTTGATAATCCTGAAGCTCTGAAGGGACTCAAGGTAGCCAGGAGCTAATTGTGCTACTAGAACATTATCTCAGAGTGGTACTAAATATCATTGCATAACACTTCGTACTGTAACACTAACAGCCAAATTCAAGGACTTGACTCTGAAGAATATCCAGGTCGCCTCCCCTGCGTCCATCGTCGTGCTGCGTCAAAGTCGAGGCGGCGCTTCATGTACGAAACAGGGGTCTCTTTGACGCCGCTTTCCCCAACAATTCGGTATCCAGCATCGGTGTTCGCATCGCATATGATCCTCATGTACGAATGCTTCGTCCCGTTCCAATTGTCATAAGTTGCTATCCCGAAAAAGGTTAGCAGTATGCCGTCCTTTATGATCGTGGAGCTTATTAAGGCAATGTAGCTGATTGAACACCAAGAGTGTCACTATGACGTCTGGACTGCGCCCAAACCATCGGGAAAACGATCGGCTTCAGTGAGCATGAAGGCCAACCTGCCTGGAAGGAGCTCTAGCCATGCATATTCACTCTTCATGGAAGAAATGCCTAACATACTATTAAAGAAAACACCGCCGGGAAGGAACTTCCCGGTCTCATCTCCAGAGTCCTACTTGTCATGTTCTTCACCACATCTAAAGTCTATCCCACCACCGTCCTGAATACTGTCTCGTTTGTATTCTATCCTGCACAGCTTTGTCCAGAATTCATTCCGGACAATTGCTCTTTGCTAGGGATTGGCCTAGAATCTCCTCTTGGATCACCAGTCCTGCCACGGCTTGCAGGCCTTAGGGGTTTTCATAGGAGCGCGAGCCTCTAATAAATGCCTTGTAATTTCAATTGGTCGGAAAACTTCCAGAACACGCGGGCAAACCAGCGATGTCCTTTTGGGGCTTGGCAATTCCACTCACCAGGCAGGCCAGCGGGACCGCATCTTTGTTCCGTATGAGCTGTCCGGCGCACGCAATCTGGAGCGATCGAATCTAGACTTTGCCTCCTGTATTTCGTTGTCTCGTTGATGCAGGAAATGCACGTGTTCCGCATCTCCGTCTGCTTTAATTGTTCAGGTCGCGACACTGACGCCGCTGAACTTGACCCCGCATGCACGACGCAAAACTCATTGACAGAGATTCCATTAGCATATCATCCTATAGATTAGGCTACCTTTCATGCATGTTCATGCTAAATTACGGTACAGAGTCATGCTGAGGGTGGCGGTGGTGAGTGAGGAGTGTGGCATGGCTGCACTGGAAATAACATGCATGCGCTATGCGATGGAGTGGCATCGCAACTTCGGATTTTCAATGCATTGAAACCCCGCGAATCAGAGTGCAGATGCTTTTTGGTTCGTTGGGGCCCCCTAGCAAGATGCTAGTCATAGGAGATCTCTCTTCATGACACACGTCTCGGACTGTTGCTTCTGGGGAATTTTACTTGATATGCTGTTTTCTTGTCATCTCTCACGCATCGAAAGATCGTGCTAAGTCTCCAGAGTTGCTTCTTTTCGTCTTCCGCTATAGTTCTGAGAACGAACGACAGGAAAAAATGTTTTATCGTTCTGCAAATCTCATCATCACTAGTAGCGTGATGGGCTGCTTGGCTATCGTCGCAGTTGCTTTACGTCTCTGGGCTGGAGCAGTACGGAAAATGAGAAGAGGAGTCGAAGATATTCTCATTATTATTGGTCTTGTGAGACATGCTCTTACCAGACTTAGACTACGATTCCTGCTGACCATCGCGAGGTTTTGGCACTTGGTCTGTGCATTTGCAATATTGTCGCAGCAGCGCTATTTCAACTTGGGAATGAGGAGAGCTCTCTCGACAGTTTGGATCTAAATTACAATTTTAAAGTCTGCTTGTCAAGAACAACAAAAGCCAGAGAAAGAGGCTGATACCGTTGCCTAGATAGCCTATGTAATTCAACTTTTGCACGCTACAGCCATGCCAGTCATCAAAGCATCTTTCATGCTCTTTCTGCGTCGCATCTTCGGCCATATGAGAGCGTTCCGCCTCGCTTTCTGGATTATGGGCGTCTACGTTTTACTTTGGTGGCTCACAACATTCTGGATGGCTGTGTTTCAATGCTGGCCCATGTCTGAAATTTGGTCTGAAGAGATGGAGGGCTGCATTCCTAACGTCTGGGTGAGGAACGAGAATGTCCCAGTTGCATTAAAATCATGGCTAACACTGCAAGACATGGTATTCTTGGGCTGCTTTATTGAACGTTGTGAGCGATGTGGCCATCATAACAATACCAATACCTTTCGTCTGGCGTCTCCAGATGTCATTGCAGCAAAGACTCCTCATTCTTTCAGTCCTTACTACTGCGATGATGTATGTCCTTCGACTGTTGTGCGCCTGTGAAAGCAACCTGACCAGTCCTGAATAGAGTCATCATTGCCGGTATCGGCCGTACAGTAGCTTATTTCACGTACATTCATGACCCGTTACAATTCGGTTAGTATCATGCATTCACCTCCCTCCATAACGCCGCCAACAAGACAAACTTACTTTTGGTTTAGATGCACTCTACCATATCTTCATCTGGACATCTATCGAACCTTGTCTGGGCGTAGTTGGCTGTTGTCTCCCGACCCTAGGACCGTTAGTCGATCTGATATACAGTGCGGTCTACACCAAGATCAAGAGTATCTTCTCCCGGCCGTCGCTTCTACGCAAACCGGTCTCTGAAGCAAGCAGCAATCGGTCTGGGCAGCGCACTGCCTGGGTTGAACTCATAAATGAGAGGCACAACCAATCAGAGCCAATGGTGTGATACGCAGCAACGGTTGATGCGGGATCTGAAGGTAACGATATACCTACTGCTCACAAGTGCAGACTTGGGAGCGCAGACCAAAAGGTGTAGGGCTGATGGTGCTGCAGCAGGCTTCAACCTCCCTTGACTAACATCTGTGTGACCTGCTCAAACCTTTCAGACACCAAGAGCAACCGAGCGATCTGAGCAGATGCTCAACTGCGAATTTCACTTTGCGGATCCCGGACATACGGTGTTCGAACACAACTCTCTTACCGCGTCCTGCACAATTCAGTATTCTCGACCATTCTTGAATCGCGATTTAAATTGGGCAGAATCCTCTGGATCGTCACGGAGCCTTATCGAGTAACGCACCCAAATTCATACTGTACTATAGATGTCGACTAATATGCTTTTCTTTTTCGATTAATGAATACACTCGATTGGCTAAGAACGTTGCATGGATAGATGGTACTGAACCCTGGAGGGGGAGTACCTAGTACTGATACAATGTTCGTAGAGACTGCTTGCTGACAGGCTCCTCAATTCAAGAGCTTCGATCATTGAGGTCATGGTGACAATACGCATATCCCTCGAACGCTGACTTGCTGCCGACCTACGGCATCTAGAGCAGTCCGTAAAATCGGCATCGCCGTCTTCCGGATGGTGAACGGCACGGGTGCTTCATCGGCTTGATTGATGGACCGAAAGTGCTCCAATAATCCTCCGGGTGATGTGGAAGCATCTGCACTTCTAAGCCTTAAAACTTGAATCTTTCAAGCCATAGGACCTCACAAGCACATCATTGGATTCAAAGGACTGACCAAAGATGTCCTGTTACCTGAGCGCGCACTGTTTTGGAGCCCGGAGTCTCCCAGGAACGCTTGTTTCAGATCTTTCCTAATGCCATGAGGGTTTCTTCCATTTTGTCACATCCATTAGCTGTGAAATTAACGACAAGAAAGGTGAGCTAGTAAGTGGGGCTTCAACGATTATAGTCCGAGAATGGTTCTTCGTTGCTTTTGGCCAAAGCGTTGAAGAAGGAAGACAGACATGGAATGATTTGCGAAATCAATGTATCTCCGTCGATACCCGATTGGTGTCTTCGGATAGACGACTTTGCATTAATCAGCAGACAATTTTATTGGCGAACGCGATTTACAATTTATCAGCAGAGAATTCAATGGCGAACACAATTTTCATTTCATAAGCAATGATGACTCATTTTTTAGCCTGTTCGGGTGCAATAAGAGCAGAGATATCTGCTTGCTTACGAGGTATAATCAAAGTTGAAGTACTTCCTAGCAAAGGGCCAAAATCCACAAACTCAACATTCCCCAGTGTTCTAACTCAGAATAGCGCAGAACATGTCTAAAACTCTTGCGGTCTTCGGAGCTACCGGCCAACAAGGTAGTTCAGTCATCGACTATGTACTGCAAGATCCAGAGCTTTCCCAACAGTATAAGATCCGTGCCATTACCCGTGACATCAACTCGGAAAAGGCCAAGCAGCTCAAGGAGAAGGTCGAAGTCGTTTATGGTGACGTGCTCGAGCGCGCATCCCTTGAGACAGCTTTGACTGGCGTGCACACCGTCTTCGCCATGACAACACCTACCTTCGACCTTGACGGTGGCCTGGAAGTCGAATATAACAGCGGCAAGACGATCGCTGACGTTGCCGTTGAGAAAGGTGCTGAATATATCATCTTTAGTACTCTACCGCCTGTCAAAGAATTATCTGGCGGCAAGTGTAGTACTGCCATTCACTTCGACGCCAAGGCGAAAATTGAGCAATATATTCGTGGCCTTCCCATCAAGAGCGCCTTCTACTCCCCCGGGGGCTTCATGCAGAACTTTCAAAATATGCCCATGCTGGCCCCCCGACAGGCTTCTGATGGTACCTGGATTGTTTCCACCCACAATTCTCCCAAGACCCTGTGGTACCTGATCGACGTTGTTGGAGATACAGGCAAATTCATTGGCGCCATCCTTGCCGAGCCTGATAAATATGAAGGCAAGACGTTCTGT
This sequence comes from Cladonia metacorallifera KoLRI002260, assembly GCA_000482085.2. Classification (NCBI taxonomy): domain Eukaryota; kingdom Fungi; phylum Ascomycota; class Lecanoromycetes; order Lecanorales; family Cladoniaceae; genus Cladonia; species Cladonia metacorallifera. The sequence goes on along the minus strand of KI911121.1, from coordinate 155,830 downwards.
GCTGCTTCGACGCTATGTACCTTCGAGGAAATTTTTGCTATTATCTCCAAGGTCACGGGCAAGAGAGTCGTATATAAACAGATTTCGGTTGAAGACTTCAAGAAGAGTCTACCATTCGCGCAGGATATCATCCCTGAAACTCTCAGCTACCTGGAAGAGTTCGGCTACTGGGGCCCAAAGTCCGAAGAGTTGGTTGCTTGGGCTGCTGAGAATGCCCGAGGCAGACTCTCCACGTTTGAAGAGTACTTGGAGGCACATCCTCTTCAGCTGGCATAGACGGGGAGCATGGAATGACGCAGACGGGGAATCTGGTCGCTTGATTTGGTACTCACAGAGGAACGAGGGCGAGGTAATAAGTAAAGCGATTTCGTCTTCTGCATGTTTAGTATGGCATTGCAGGTGGTAGTCTTTGTAAATGCAGACTTAAAGGGCCCCAAAGCGGAGTCAAGCAGATGAGAACGAGTAGGAATGATATTTGCAGGATCTAATCTTTCAACACCCTCTTTCAAACCTTCGACACTTCATCTATACTGACTACCAAAGCCTCGCCCATTGATGGATCAATCTTTGCCCAATTCCGAGAATCGACCATACGGACGTCACGTGAGCCGGACGCGTTGGATTGCTTGCTGGTAGTTCGATGGTATCCTACTCTAGCACGGTTTGTTGATCTGGGGACAATGAATCTATCCACAAAGTTGCTGATCGCTTCTCTACCCGCTATACCGGCGACCGAGGCGAACACGATGGCCATCGTCAGCTCGATGCAGCTGAAGATATCAGGTTTTACTACAGAGCCAGTGACGTTGTCGGGATCCGATCTGAGGACAAAAAATATGCGGATAAAGCTGATGATCGAAACGCTGGATGTTATGATAAGCATACTAGACTGCAAGACAAGGCTCTGCGGGGGAAAGGAAGGGAGGTTGCTTACATTGCTCCGACGAACAACTGTATTCCCACCGTGATCTTGTTATGCAAGCTCATTTTCAAATCCAGAAGCCACACAAAAGGAACGCTAAAGATCACCACATCCGTGATGAGATTCGCTATACCAGTGCCCAGCCAGCCCTGGCGTTGGTTGTGACAGTTACCAAGATTCGGCGTCCATGCTGCTGCTAGAGGCTTGCACTCAGTAAGGTAATATGTGATGGACCCGATCAAAAGCCCGGAGACAGCAGCAAAGGCGATTACTTGGACCAGTCGCGCATGTTTCATCCCAGTGTTGGCGATGAATACACGCCCGTACAAGATGATCAGGGCGAACTTGAGGAGGCAGAGCGAGGTAGTCCAAGCGAGCTCCTCGACAAACAGAGCCTACGAGAAACGCGACGGGTCAGCAAGCGTCACAGATATCAATCGGATAACCTACCTTCAGAGCCCACTCGACCTGTTCAATGGTCAGTTGATCGATATTCCATCCGACACCGCCAAGCACGATGGCTGTCACTGTTAGAATGATCTCTATGAGTGTCGTATCGAACCCTCTCACAAACAATACGAAAGGCACCATTCAAATTCACCAAGACCTGAGAATATTGTTACCCCGCTATCGGTAGAAACGAGTATGACTTGAAGCATACCATTGCCCCGATGACCAAGGAGTCGGTGAGTATAAAATGTCGCCATGGGAGCAACCCTTTTCTAGCTCTTGATAGGTTGTTACGGAAGCGAAGCACACAGGCGGTAGTCGCAAGAGTACAGAACACAGCATTGATGCAGAGAAGAGCTATGCCTTTTCTTGAGGGTGCAATCATCTTGTGCACTAGGATTGAACGAATACGATAATCAATTGCTGGGATGCAGATCGTTGGTATCGAAAAGAGTTCTTACTTATAGTAAGAGGAGGGAGAAAAGCGCTGTTGTTATAGATCGCCTTGATACATTTCACTGAGGGCTCGTCTCCCAATTGTAGATTAAGAATAATGACAGGTGCCAAAGCATGACGGGATATTTCTCAATATACAGACCCAATAAAGTCCTTGGTTTTCAGCCTTTATGCGGTCATACGGTTAAGATTAGGGGCAATTTTGGTCGTTATGGACCAGGAGTGACGCCAACAGAGTCCAGATTCAACAACTCGCCTATCTCCAGCCACGAGATGTAACTCAATTGCGGCACTGGATACGCAGAAAACCGCCATCTATGGCGAGCAAAGGCTGCAAAATTGGTAAGTCCAGTAGCTGTCGTGCTTTTCCGCCACACCAGGGGGTTGATCTCTTTATCATCAGGCTTAATGTTGATTAAGCTGTTGTGCAATTGTGGTTGCATATTTTTTCGCCTCGAGCAAGACGTATCCTAACTATTATAAGTCTAACGAACTTGCACGGTCAGCTGGCTTGACTCCTTTATGCGCTAAAAGGCCACTGGAGGCACCCCTAGGGATGAATTGTTATGCTGAATCATCGCGTGCATATAGCTATTGCTGACTGTGCCTGAAACATGCCTTCAAATAGTAACGATCTACAGTCATGTTTCCTTAAGTGCGAGCATTAGTGTACTAGGCCATGTAACCAGCGTGAGCCCAAGTGTTATTCATCTGGTTTTAAGTCTTAATATTACCATAACCGGCGATGATATTCGAGGTGTGACCTTAGAAAGTGGTGATTTTCGCGGAGTATTTTCGGGTTAACTTCGGCACGCTAAGCTTGAGGAAAGTGCAACCAACCAACCTCAAGTGCCAGCTTCGAGGCCGACAAACTCCATCAATCAAGGCAGCAAGCCTATTAGCAAGAATCATGTTTTGCTTGCGCTCTTATATCCCTCTTCTCTTTCTACCACTGAAAGCTTCTCCAATGTACGTTGCCTTCAGCATCTGAGGATTGATGAGAATGTTGGGCTGACAACTTTTGCAGATTCGTCATCTCTTTCCTCCTTTTGACCTATTTCCTCAATCGACCCTGCATATACTGCTCCGCCCTCCTATTAATCCTCTTCGTCTCATCATGCTACTGGTCTGATCAATGCATCTTTGATTTCCGTGGCGATCTCTTCTCGCCGAGACACTTCACATCCCCACTCCCGAACCCTCTGCCTTCTGCAAATTGGTCTGGATTGAACGAGACTGGATACGTGGGGGAAGGCTCGTTCTTGATGACAGCAATCAATGAGACGGCTTCGGTTCTCGCGAGTGCCGCAGTCGAGGAGATGAAGCGGAGGATGATACCCAGGCCTGAATGGACGGGCGTCGGGCTGGGGTGGATAAGAAGCTGGCTTGGTGGGAGGGAGTTCCGGCTGCCGTGTCTGGATGTTTATGTGCGATTATAAAGTGGATGTTTGGACCCAGCGAAGCGGCATTGAAGGCGTTTCTGACTGTGATGGCTTGACTGCATTTAGCGGGTAGTGTAATTGGGACGGCCTTTACGCATGGGATAACTTGGAATGGGGGAATTGTGCTGAAAGGCACTTCATGCCTTGGAGAGCGAGAGATGATTCTACTCATAGCTGTGTACGTTAGCTTTGTATATGCCAAGGCCAACTAGCCACTCTATCTATCAGACCGTGCCCACTCTTTCTCTAATCGCATATCCCCATGAAAAAGATATAAAATTGCATGCTGCCAATGAATCGTATTCAGAGCATCCAGAGCTCACTCCCAGTCAGCATCAAAGCGGTCAGGACGGTTAGAAAGTGGGGTTAAATGCTCTGATCCCAAAGGTCCACGCATCGAGAATTAGAGTATAAATTCTTCTGCCGAGGTCCGCTACCATTTATTCGCCATCGTCTATCCTAAGCAAACATTCGTCAACACTATGGCCACCTCAGACAGGGACGTTCTGCCTGATAGGTAAGCACCGGCGGGCTTTATAGCCACTTCACTTACGCTCTCCAGCGTCAAACCCATCCACTATGCACTCGATCTCTTCGATCTTGAGCTCGGCGGTGGTTTCCACTTTGCTGGAAGGGTGCAGATTGAACTCGATGTCCTTGATCCAGTGAAGGAAATCACACTGAATGCCCATCAACTGAGTATCGTCTCAGCTGAAATCTCTGGTGGAAAGACTGCTTCCTCAATCACGTACGATGAGAAGTCCCAAAGAGTCACCCTGACCTTCCCAGAAGAAGTTACGTCAGCGCCCCACAAGGCAGTGCTGCAGATTCAGTACAAGGGTACCATGAACGATTCTATGGCTGGTTTCTCCCGGTCAAGGTATATGCCAGTGGTTACTCCAGCTAAATCGGTACCCACGGATGGCGAATCACACTGCATGTTTTCAACGCAATTTGAGACTGCGGACGCTCGTAGAGCATTTCCTTGCTTCGACGAGCCCAACTTGAAAGCGACATTCGAGGTCAGTATTGAGATCCCAGAGGACCTAGTCGCCCTTAGCAATACGCCCGAAAAAGCGGTCAAGATCTCCAAAAATGGTCGTAAAGTTGTTAGCTTTGAACGTACGCCGAGAATGAGCACATATCTGGTAGCATGGGCGTTCGGCGACTTCGAGTATGTCGAAGACTTCACCGAACGAAAGTACAATGGCAAGAGTATACCCGTCAGAGTCTACACCACTAGAGGTCTAAAAGAGTACGGACGCTTCGCGCTAGAAAATTGCCATCAAATCGTGGATTACTTCTCGAAAATATTCAAGTACGTATCTTAGATCTCGGATCACGTCGTTCCATCGTGACCAATGATGGATTTGGGAAATACATTACCACAGTGTTCAAAACATATCGTTCTTCAAGGAACGAATGCTGACGTCGAAACCCGCGCAGAATCGATTATCCACTGCCAAAGATAGACCTATTAGCGGTGCATGAGTTCTCATCCAGTGCATCCACTTTCTATAGAACATTGAATCTACAGTAGCGCTAACGAAGATAATTAGATGCCATGGAGAATTGGGGCTTGATAACCTATAGAACTACTGCTGTACTCTTCGATGAGCAGCAATCAGACGCTAAGTACAAGAATAGAGTTGCCTACGTTGTAGCACATGGTATGACTCATCCATTCTCGCGACCTGGAATGCCACGCTGAAAATTGTCAAGAGCTCGCTCATCAGTGGTTTGGAAATCTTGTTACCATGGATTGGTGGAACGAATTATGGCTCAATGAAGGTTTCGCAACCTGGGTCGGATGGCTGGCGGTTGACCACCTCTATCCTGACCACCAGGTGTGGCAGACTTTCGTGCAAGACGCTATGCAGACTGCTTTTTCCCTTGACTCTCTACGTGCATCTCATGCCGTCGAGATGCCAGTCAAGGACGCACTTGGAGTCGAACAGATTTTCGATGCAATATCTTATCTCAAGGGTAGCTCTGCCATTCGCATGCTGAGTGGCCATATAGGTAAAGATATCTTCTTAGAAGGGGTCACAGCATACTTGAAGCTCCACGAATACGGCAATGCGACTACCGATAACTTGTGGACCGCGCTTTCAGAGGCCTCTGGGAAGAATGTGAAAGAGTTCATGGACCCGTGGATAAGGAAGATAGGCTTTCCAGTGCTTACGATTGCTGAAGAGCCTGGACAAATTGGGGTTTGGCAGTCACGATTTTTGTCTACTGGTGATGTTAAGCCTGAAGATGATAAGGTCTTGTGGTGGGTCCCATTAGGCCTGAAGACAAACGTTCAGTCTACAGGAGCGGCTGCAGCCGCCTTGACAGTGAAAGAAGAAACTCTACGCCACATTGATGAGACTTTCTATAAGTTCAACACTGACCAGATCGGGTTTTATCGAACGAACTATCCACCTGCGAGACTGGAAAAACTTGGCGTGGAGAGACACAGACTCAGTCCAGAAGACAAAATTGGCCTTGTTGCAGATGCGGCCGCATTGGCTGTTGCCGGTCAAGCAACTACCGCAGGCTTCTTGAGTCTGGTTGAGAAGTTCAAAGATGAATCAAACAAAGCGTACGAAAACTTAAGTCTAGTGCTAGAAAAAGAGACTAAATATGAATAGTGTCTGGAGTCAAATAGTCTCTAGTCTAGAGAACATTCGGTCTATCTTTGCAGACGATAAGGCTCTTGTGACTGGGCTTCGAGTCTTTACTGAGCGTTTGGTAGCACCAGCAACTGAGAAGATTGGTTGGGAATTCGCTCCAAACGAGGACTACCTTACTGGCCAACTCCGAGCATTATTGCTCAGTACTGCAGGTAGCGCGGGACACGAAAAGTAATTCATCTTAGTCTACTTTCAATACTGCAACTAATCACCGTCAGGACCGTTGCTGAAGCACAAGATCGCTTCAAAGCGTATCAGTCGGGAGAGCGCAACGCGATACATCCAAGTCTACGTCAAGCAGTGTTCTTAATCGTCATTCGTGAGGGTGGCGAGCCGGCGTACGAAGCTGTTCAAGAAGAATATCTGACCACCACGTCCATTGATGGCAAAGAAACATGCTTGGTCGCTCTCGGCAAAGTCCAGGGAGCAGACTTGGTGAAAAACTTCCTCGACTTTCAGTTCTCAAATAAGGTGGCCATTCAAGATCTGCACACCGGGTCGATTTCACTAGCGGAAAATTCGAAAGTTCGCAATGAGCTTTGGAAATACATCAAAGGGAACTGGACCGCGGTTCATAAGAAGCTTTCAGCCAACATTGCGACCACAAATCAATACTTCAAAAAGACTTTATCCAAATTCGCAAGTCACGAGATTGAGAAGGACATCGCAGCGTTTTTCAAGGATAAGGACACGAAAGGGTATGACAGAGGCCTCGTCGAAGTATTGGACACGATATACGCCAATTCAAGCTATAAAGAGAGAGATGAGCAGCTCGTGCTAGAGTGGTTGGAGGCTCATGGGTATGCGTAAGTTGATAGAGCCCAAGATAGGGGCATTATGTAGCTTTAACCCTGGCACACATGATCCTTGTGACGTCACAGATTATGAACATGCAGGAATAAATAGTAGCTTCGACGTGTGCCAGCACGAAAAGGCCGTGGTAAGCTTGCAAACGATCAATGAGCCCAGTAGATTTTTGCAGGGCATGTGGTTCTATCGATAGGGCTGAACAAACTAACCGTTTCTAGCCTAGCAGATAACTGATGTGGCTGTCTGACAACGGTTCCTGATGGTCATCGCCTGGGAGAAGCACACGCTCATCTGGCTGCATCACCCTTCTTCTACCCTTGAGCATCATCGAAATCTCTATTGAGTCCTGAACTCCTCCTACGACTACACAAACCTTCTCAAACCACATCCACTCGCCCCTCAACATGAATCCAGAGTAGTAGGTTCAAGTCACAACTTCGCAGCCTTTGTGGTGCACTGACACTGTGCTATATAGAGCCCAGCTTCCCAGCCTGTTGCCTCCATATAGATGTGGGACCTTGAGGGAACGCCATTATACTCCGTAACCTAGGTCTGAGGGTCTGTTGTACTTTTGCTAATCGTCGCCTCTCCGCAGATACGACTACCTTTTCAAGCTCCTCCTCATCGGTGATTCGGGTGTAGGGAAATCTTGCTTGCTGTTACGGTTTGCCGATGACACATACACCGAAAGCTACATCTCGACTATTGGGGTTGACTTCGTATGTCCACTTTGCCCACCGCCGCCGCAAGCCTGGATCTGGCCAGCTGACCTTTTTGATTAGAAAATCCGAACTATCGAGCTAGATGGGAAGACAGTTAAGCTTCAGATCGTACGCCTAACGCGAAATATGCGACTGATGTCCAAGGACTGACATAAGATCTAGTGGGACACTGCAGGTCAAGAGCGATTCCGAACCATTACCTCCTCTTACTATCGCGGTGCACACGGCATTTGTGTTGTCTACGATGTGACAGATATGGACTCGTTCAACAACGTCAAGCAGTGGCTTCAAGAAATTGATCGCTACGCTACAGAGGGCGTAAATAAGCTCCTTGTAGGAAACAAGAGCGATATGTCGGACAAGAAGGTCGTGGACTACACGGTTGCAAAGGTGCGTCACTGTGTCTTGAAAACTGGGTGTCTTCAAGAAATATCAAGTGTCTGACTGGAATCTTGATTCAGGAGTTTGCCGACAGCCTGGGCATCCCCTTCCTAGAAACCTCAGCCAAGAATGCCTCGAATGTTGAACAAGCCTTCCTCACCATGGCTCGACAAATTAAAGAAAGGATGGGAACCACTACCGTTAATAATAAACCCACGGTCCAAGTGGGACAAGGTCAAGGCGTGCAGTCTGGCTCCGCGGGCGGGTGTTGTTAGATCATTCTATTCAGAATATTGGGAGTGAGAAAGACTGCATTAGGAAATAGAAACGAGCAGTATCATCGAGATCCCCTCCGTATACGATTTGCGTATGCCTGCAATCATGGATGGCTTGGCGAGCGTTAGAGGCTTAGGGCGATGCGAATCTGATCGAAACTGGACGGTGGACATGGATATTTCTAATGGTGTGGTATGTTGGGGATAGAATCCGCTGTTTCCTACAGGTTTGGCATTGTCTCATAGGTGTTTGTACTCAGCAAATCAGATTCGTTCTTCATTTGTCTCTACATTCGACGATAGTGTTACCACCACAATGTTGGCTCTCCTGATAGTATAAACTGAGTGAGACTGCAAGAGCAAAGAACATTTCAGCGATTCTAGAAAGACTTTTCTGAGCTTCGTCCTTCTATTTCCTAGTGTTCCCTAGTAAGCTTCCAGCCCTGGCGGAGTGGAGTTTAAGAGAACAATGCCCGGTAAGCTTGAAGAATAAGCGAGTATGGCATGTCTTACGCTGACACGACGTGCTCACGGACAGACTCTCCCGCACGAATAATTTTTATTCAAATTCTTATCATGATAACCCACAGTATCCGTCCTCACTCTCCAATCCAGCCTCACCACAACCTCCGCACTTCGATCTACAAAGCTTTCCACCTATCCAACTCCTCTTCATCCAATACCCCATCTTTATCAACCCACCCACAACATCTATCACACATACCAGGATAACAAAAACAACGACCCCTCTCCCCACAATCCACCCTACATAACACCAATCCTCTCGACAGCCTCTCCTCCCCACTAGGCCTATACCCACAGGATTCATATCTCGATGCCAATCCACGCGGGTCTGACCTATATGTCTCACTCGTACGACCAAATTGTTGCATATACCCCCAATCGAAACTCTGCACCCAAGAATCGCGAATACTCAACCCCGCCGAAGCTGCTATACAATCAATCAGCCACACCCTCCCCATCCCCCCCCTTCTCTCTAAAAACTTACCTCCCACCCCACCCTCCTCCCTCCAAAAAGGCAACCCTTTCCCCCCCTCCCCCCTCCTCTCCCTCTCCCTCCCCCTCCCCCTCATCCTCCTCTCCCTTCTTTTCTTCCGCTTCTTCCTCCACCACACCCACGCCCATATCAGCGTCACAACGAAATAAAAAGAAAGCAACACGAATTGGATACTGGTGTCGTATTTATGCGGGAAGCGTTGGCGGAGGACACGTCGGCCTGAGGGGGTGGATTTGCAGGGGTAGAGGGGGAGGAGGGCGCCGAGGCGCATGGCGTGTGTTGTGCCGTGCATTTTTTGGGGGGGTGTGGGGGGCTGGGTGGGGAGATGGGGGGAGGGAGGGGGATGATGTGAGGGAGGAGATGCTGGGGGGAGGAGAGGAGACTATGGGTGGGGTGAAGGGTGAGGTTGCGCATGTGCAAATTTCTGGTTTCGCTGAGCTAGATCCCATCATTTTTTTTGTGCTTTACGAATATGCTTTCAATAGCTACCTTAGTGGTCATTTTATGTATTATCCTTTCGTATTTGCTCGACCCGGGACTGGAGCTCCTCTCCTAAGCTTCGACACCAATATCACCATTGTTCATCCTTTATGATTTCCGGCATGTGGGGAGACCTACAGCCTTAGCATTTAACGAAGGAGAGGTTTATACTTTATTAGTCTCTTGGTGGCTTAGTTGTTGAGCCTATAAAATTTACAGATTTCCACCAGCTTCTTGTGTGGACAATAGACGAGGCTCTGTACGTATGAACCAGACGCTCTGCTGTACACTCTTTATTGCAGATGATGGACTCTTGATTTGAGATCACAGCCCGAGTTGATATTGTTAACGCTGGGATTACCACAGTCGTCGGACTGTCTTTCCAGCGAGAATCGAAGGAGCAAGAGGGAGGGAGCAGGGTCTCGTACTATCATATTAGATCGGGCGCAACATATAAGGGAAGGGATAGGGGGATGGATCGGAAAAAACCTCTGCGCGGATTAAGGGCCTTCAGCGCCCCAACTTCTCCCCGTATGAGCATTATGTAGGGTAGCAAACGGGTACCAAACAGAGACTGAAGATTAATTGTCTTGTCTTATCAAGGCCTTGAAGGAACAATCAAGGAACCATTTACAAGCTTGGAAATCGTTCACAACAAAGAGATTCATATGACTATGCACATTTCTGGGAGGCGGGCGAATTTAGTCTTGCGCACAATATGACTCTCGAACATTTCTGGCTTGGCGACCAGAGACGTATCCTCTGGGCGTAGCTCGGCGATGGTGAGGAGGGAGGGATATTTAACATACGTTATTGGCGGAATCGTGTACACAGGCGAGGTCTATTTGTTTTAATTTTAGAGAAAGGTGCAAGTGGGTAGTAGCAAAGTGACGGTGTCTGGTAGTTAACTTATTTATGATTCATCTCATGGAGAGATCAGGACATTATCCTCTACTGATGTGACATGTAAAAGTGCGGATAATGGCGAGGGTCTCTCTCGAATGAAGCTTAAGTTGCTGCAGCGGGATCCCTGCTGCATGTTAGGTATAGCGCGACTATGCGTAGCTATTCTACGCGGAGATGAATTGTCAAGGTTACAAAGAAGCACTAAAGGACTCATCGCCGAATGCAACGCAAGGTAGCCTAAGCTCCAATTGGCTGAGAATTGCGAGACGGTACGTACCGAAATCTGCTGAGCTGAGCACCTCGCTAATTTTGGATATTAGCGTTGCTTATTGCTTATTATGCTCCTCAATAAGTCTCGATTCGTGACAGAAGCATGGCTAGCGATTCCAACAGCTTGTGCTCTATTTGTGCAAATATCGACCTCAAAGAATACTTTCGACGTGAAATTCATGTACAGCGGACAGAAAATGACTTTGTTAGCCCATCTCAGGATGCTCTACGACTTGGATTCTTAGAAGATATCAGAAAACGAAGCGAATCATGCTCCTTCTGTCAGCTTATAATAGGAGCCCTTTGCAGAAGGTGGACTCCATCTGATTGGATTACCGGACAAGAACACCTTGCCACGGACCGGAGGGAGGGGATAAGAAAGGAATGCTACATTTTCAGCTACCTTTACGCAGAGAATAGAGGGTCGAATGCGGCGGCGTTAGACTCGCTGTTCAATGCGAGAGCTTCGCAGCGAGCATATAGAATCGGTATTGGAGTCCGAGCTCCACCAGATGGACGGGCGGTACCATATTTGGATCATGCAGGAGATATTCAACTCTCGGCTACCAGTGCAGCACAATATGGCATGTCTGAACTCTATCATGGTAGAGTCATTAATTCCGAGCGCGCTAGTATCGGTATGGCGAGGGATTGGCTCAGTGAATGTGAGAGCTCTCACAAGCAAAAGTGCTCGCTTCCAGCTATGGGAATCGAAGGGTCTGCCTCTCCAGCTAGTCCTCGGGACCTTCTGGTGATAGATGTCTTGCGCATGAGTCTTTGTCAAATGCCCCAAGGGTCGAGGTATATAGCATTAAGCTATTGTTGGCCTAAGGTGAACACCTTCGTTACAACCAAATCATCAAAGGAAGAATTGTTCATTCCTGGTGCTTTAAGAGATAACGAGGAGAAATTGATTCAGAGTATTCAAGATGCTATTCAGTGCGTGAGCGAACTTGGCGAAAGGTACTTGTGGGTCGATGCGCTGTGCATTATTCAAGATCATGAGGAGCACAAAAGCTCTCAAATACAACAGATGGATCGGGTGTACGGATGTTCCCTCCTAACCCTCATCCATGCTCCACCTGATGCGAGTGACCCCGTCGAGGCCATCCAAGGCTTTGTCGGTTATCGCAAAGGGTCTCGAGTAAGGAAACAGAATACCTACCAAGTACAAGGTATGGAGCTCCTGATCCCATTGGCTGATGTCAATTCTGTGATTTGGGGAAGCCGGTGGAGCACTCGAGCTTGGACGTACCAAGAAGAAAGGCTGTCGAGGAGGAAATTATACTTCACCGAGACACAAATGTACTTCCAGTGCTCCTGCGCTGTGTTTTGTGAGGATTCAGTCGGGGAAGGAATGGATCCATCTACATTTATCTACCCGCGTACAAACCTATGGAACCTGAGCGGACTATACTCCCCACTCTGGGATAACCAAAAGGATACGGCGACCTGGCTCTCTCGAGCCTCCATTGACGATCCGGTAGAGGCCGTAAGGGCATATTCAAGGTCGTTAAATCAATTCTCGGGCAGGCAGATGTCGAATCCCAGAGATATCATTGCCAGCTTCGAGGGGATTATGTCAGTCTTCCGGGAATCTTTGAAAACAGATTTTTGGTTTGGATTACCCGAGAAATACCTGGACGAGACTCTTCTATGGTTAGAGGCTGGTCCCAGTTTACGACGAAATATTTCTATCGCTCCTTCGTCGAAAATGACGTTCCCCAGTTGGTCATGGGCTGGATGGGACACAGCGGTGGAGTTAGAGTACGTTTTCAACGGTTATATTTACCCAGAGGTGGAATGGTATGTGATCAGTCAGAGCGGAGAAGCAATTCAGCTTGTCACTCCTGGTTCTTATAACCCTTCGGTCCATCCAAAGATTACGTCAAGTAATAGGGACGTTCGTCCTCCAGCGGGGCTACCGGAGGATTTCCTTGAAACAGTGCAGCATCAAGCAGGCATATCAAAATCGAAAAAGTGGGAGTTGCCCCACTTCTTAGCATGCTGGACTTGCATTGCTTTATTTGGCATTAGCGACGAGAAATTGGACGTTGACGAAGGTAAAGGGACAACCTGGGATTCAAGAGAGCATTTGCCCGTCCTAGATAACGTGGGACACTGGGCAGGTTCCCTTTTCATGGGCCACGGTTGGAAAGACAATATAGAAGGCAACAGCCGCACTTTTGAAATCATGCTTCTTTCGCGGTCGAACACTCTTGATATGGATCTGGAATATTATGATGTGGATGTTTTCAGAGATAGAGAGTGGTGCCTTCTTAATGTAATGCTGATTCAGCGAGATGAAGACCGAGCTCGGCGTGTTGGTATCGGCGTGATCCATGAGGACGCCTGGATTGAAGCACACCCTAGCCCGATGCTGATAAAACTGGAATGATACTGTACAGTACTGCTTGATTATCTCCTTACCGCTATCAAAAACTCGTATCAATCAAAGCCTATGATAAGCAAATAGAATACAACCCTTTCCTTTCCATACCCACCAAATTTTCGATAATTGAACAACATCAGCTATGTGACAAAGCTACACTTTCCCGGCCTGCTGAAGTGAGGATCGGATGTCTTTCACACAGCCGTACAAATGCTAATGATGTCATACGAGCACCGACTCCAAGATCATAAAAATGCAAGGACCGGGACCCGTGGGTCAGACTCTCGTGAGGCGCTTGATTTGGTGGTTGTGGCTGACATGAGGAACTTTAATGAAAGGAAGCGAAAACCAAGATAGGAAGCTGCGCACAGAATACTCTTACTACTTACTATAAGAAGGGCCGCTTCTTCGCCTCCAGACCGTATCGACAACTTCTGGCAATCGATACCATTTTCGAGCACATACAAAGATTATCCATAGGGTATAAGAATTTCATGCCCATCAACACCACCGTACAAGCGGCCATGTCGTCGTCCGATTCGGTGCCGGATTTGTATCTATCTTTGATAGAATATATCTTTAGTAGTTTCGGCAGTATTTTCATCAGCCTTGGTCTCTGGGTGGTACATGGAATTGCACTCGCACTATGCTTCTGTGGACTCGTATTCGCAGTATTCCTCCTATTTTTACCCATCCAGTTGATAGCAGAACGCATATACGAAAACACCTCTGCGACAGCTCCCAGCAACGAGCATCCCAATAGTCAGGATCAGCAGCAAGATCTGGAAGCCAATATGGGCTCTTTGGAGGGTGCGCGTATTCTAGAGGTCGAACGAGCGCCAGGCAACACTACCAAGGACCAAGCTCACCACATCGTCAACGGATCGTCAGATGCAACGGATACAGAGATGGTCTCGCAAGCCCCAAATGATTCGACCGATGAGCAAGTCCCTCTCGATAACATATCGGACCCGGGCCCCTCGAATGCTGTTGATGGTGAATGCCTTTATCCAAGTGATGGCGAAATTGTGGATGATAGAGGGTCTGAATCCACATTGGAGGAACCGCTGGTGTGGCCGGTCAGCGATCGAACGGATACTAAAGGGTGGTAGAATGTATGGACATCTTCACGTTAGATAGAGCATCATCTCAACGGTATCAGGTCATCGTTAGTTGTAACTCGACCTGGATGAAAACAAACTCGCCAATAATGTATCCATTTTTCCTCTGCGTGCACCAGCTCCAGATTGACAATTGGGAGCAAAAGCCTTGAAAGGCGCCACTTGTGGCCAATTTGCGTTAAGGACAACTGTGATTTTCTGTTACATTGCCCTGACCCCATATGGAGTGAAAGTAAGAGTCCGGATCCGTAGGAACAAGAGGGCATACAACCTTAACCTAGACCTTGTCCTTTAGAGTTTCCCTCAGCAAATGCCAGACTTGTCAGCCACATGACGCAAGAAAGCCCGAGGAAGGCGTATATAAATCAACCAGCTTCTGTAGCAATCCGAAGGACTTGAAGTTGTCTTCGAGTTGATATAAGAATCACAGATTATCATTATCAGAGCGTTCCAACCCGTTAGTCCTACACTTTCAACATCACAAGCAGCATCACCTTATCCTACCACAACACCAGAGCATTCCAAGCAATTAGCTCTGCATTCTCAACATCCCAAGCAGCATTACTCTATCCTACCAAAACCCAGCCGCCATGTCGATCATACTAGAGCGAGAAACCGAAGATTACTGGCCCGAATTCGGAGAAACGTTCATGAATGGGCTAAAAATCGCGATGATCGGTCTCGAAATTATTTCGGTTTTTATTCTTGTCATTCTCGGTTTGATGTTATTGGTTTTTGGGGGAATACGGATCGTGGGATGGATCCACGCCTTGTACGAGCGATGGTATGATAGAAAGCAGCCTAAAAGGCAGTCTAAAAAGCAGCCTAGGCAAGGGAGTGACGAGGAAGTGATGATGGGAACAATAGTCTCGGTTGCCAATGAGCGGGATGTGGAAGAGAGTTTTTTGGCGATGGATAAAGCTAGAGGAGGTGGATGAACGTGAGGAAGAAATGGGCGGAACAAGGCGGATAATCTAGTATGTTAGCGGGGCGGAGCGGAGATTATGTTGATGACGACCAAGCCAAGGTGGGGTAGCTCAGGCAAACAGCGGACTTGCTCGGGTTTCTGCTTATGAGCATCTCGGCCGAACAGAATCGCTCGGTGTTGAATATGATGTCTTTTCAGGCACCCGACTTCATCCTTTTTTCATTGCTATTATCCCCACAATCAACGAGTTCATTCCAGCTGTCTCACGCTAGCCCTCATATTATATTGCAAAGCTGACTAAGGCCTTCCGCGGAATGCCGACATTTCTTTGTTGAAAGCGTCACTCGCTGCTACCTTTGCTGGAGCAGAGAAACCATCATTGACTGCTGAGAAACGCTCACGCTGGTCGAATTGAATACCCGCCAGAATCTCAACATGGGACCGGCTATCACTACGTTCGTGAAATGGTTGGTCATGGTCGTCACGTGCCTTGTTTGCTTGACCAGCTTCACTGTGGCAATTGCACTGGCGATACTTTACCTCTGTTCTGGACGACCTGTTGGCGCGCCTTATGCCTTCAGACCGCTCTCTTCCGCCATACCAGTAATCATCAGTGATGAGGAATCACAACAAGAAGCCTTCAGGTCCGAGGATGAGAACGAGACTAAAGGGTCTTGAAGTGCGTGTCAGTGCACGTATTGCCACACCAACGGAGTGTTCTGAGGCTAATACTGGCTATGGTAGCAATTGCAGTCTCATCTCAACTCGATTCCGCGCGATGTATAATGAAAATATCAACAACCAGTGTCGACGGCCGCGACAAGCAGCGACACCAATACCAAGACACCCGGGAAGCCGCTAGCCTACCCGAGCTCAAGTGCCTTGGCCCCAAAGCGTGACCGACGAAGCTCAACAAGCATACCTAGTCCACCATCTTACCTATCTCAAGACAGGAATACCATGTCATGTTCGCATTTCAATCTGGCACCATGACTTAGACTGAATCGCGAAACGCTCATACGCAACTTCTCTTGGCATGTCATACGGCTCCTCTAATTACCTACCCCTCGCGGTTCAGACCATAATGCAAAAATAGTCTACTGCTTGCCCAGCAGGTACAAGCCCAGACCTGCAGAGATAAATATGGCCCATGTTGTTATTATGTAAGAGGTCAATCTGATTCGTAATCATTGATCACATCACTAACACTCAAAGGCTGAATTAGCCACTGCGTTTCCAACTTGCTCGTAGGCCAATAGACCTTCAAGCTCGACGTGAGGATCCAACTTCTCTAGCTTCTTGGCACGCTTGTCCATTTCGACGTGCGATGCAGTTTCTCGGGTACATCCACTTTTCCGACACACCATGGGTCAAAGCTAGAACATAGCGAGCTGCCAACTTGCTCAAAGTCTGCAGGGACAGGTGCAAATGGAAATCGACAACAAGTAATGGCACTGGCAAATGTATTGGTACTACGTTTCATACGTCGTGTATATCGATGCATACATCGAGGAAACCGTGGCGCCTGGAGCTTTTGATGGTAAATAATATCCAGTCATCCGCAAAAGTTGGTACTTCGTACAGTTGTAATCCTAGAATTAGCCCGTCATTTATGTTGCAGTTCTATGTGAACTAACGACCAAGCCAACGGATCATTGCGTGTTGGATAAGCAATTAGCCCCTGTCAGTGGGTCCGAACCAAAAACAGCTCCAAAAGCTTCGCGTGACTACAGCGAGGATCCCGTGTACTCGGAAAATGCTTACTGATGAGGTACAGCTAGACGACATGTGATATTTGCATTTCATTATTAGACTACTTTGGTAAGGTGTTTTCTTCGCCACTGGGAGGCAACTTCCTCGTCAGATTTCAGTTTCAGCCCTACTGATATTACAGGGACAAACACCGTATTAGCCTGCAAACCATAGCTTGCACTTTCTTTCAACTTCATTGCCCCATAAGTAGGATGTGAAAACTCCATTATCTTTGCCCTTTACCCGGAGGCGACGTCTCGAAAGCGTATATGACCACCGCGTCTCGAATACTAGGATCTGTACCACGATTCCAGCAGGCGACAATGGAAAGAGCAAACATGGGCCTGGACGAACGCGGTCATGGAGTCGTATGAGCTCTCCTGGCTGGATCTATATTATTCAAAGCATGTTGCAAGGCTTCGTACGTTCCTGTTGATGTTTGCACCGTCAGTAGCACTTCCATGTCTGTGATTGTTCTGTCTGGCTAGCGGTAGACTCCTTTAAGCAGCGCTTCGATACGATTTGACACAAATCGGCATCCTATTAGTGTCATGATAATCTGCAAGACATGCTCGTTGAATGAAACCGATATCGGCGATGTTGCTCAGGGATTTGGCAAGCGCAGTCAGCTCTCAAGATTTGTCCCAGAGGCCGGTGCGGCAGGCTTCCCTGAGGTGGTCTCACTCATCTTGATGATCAATTTCCTAAGAAAGAAAAGGGGGACAAAGATGAGTCAAAGACACATCAAAGAAGGAAGAGAGACTGTGCTGCCACCAGTCTGGGTACTTCTAATCTTTGCAACAAGTGCGAATAGAGAGTGGAACCGGCTTCTGCCTGAACAGTGGTAAACTCCACCATTGCACGTACAATATTATCCTTCTCCGTTATTTCATGGGTCACTATCCACTTTGCCAGATCGGCAATCAAGTCAGTCCTGGCATAACCAAATAGCAATCATCATGATGGCTGTGAAGGCTTTGATGGAAGGTTTTACAATGAATATCACATTCGTATGAGGTTACCAGCAACGTCCCTCAAAGACGTGGACTTTGGCGGTAGCTTTCAAAAGCCACTACAGGCTTGACTGTCAATACAACGTACCATGTGATGAAGAAGACTGATGTCAATCAGTGACGCAAACGGTATGTGTTGCTTATCTAGCGCATAGGACGACAATTGTGGTGCACCTGCATGGCGCTCTCTCCACTTTGCGACTATCTCGCAAGGAGACGAAAAGAGACGAAAATGCTGCCGCGCTGGCCCTGGATTGGTCAGAAACGGCAGATACCGATCGTCGACCCCCACTTTCCTTTACGCATTGGGAAGGCTCTGGCAATCTTTCTTGCGCCTCGGGTTGATCATCGGGGCCGAGATCGCGCGATCCAATTTCTCGCATTGTTAAATGTTCGTGGTGCCTCCAGTGCGATGTGGGAATGGAATGCTTCGCAAACACAACGAAACGCGGTCAAATTCTACCATCCTTCCGTGCGCGCAGCCTACAACAAATTGAGTCTGCCCTGTATGCTTGCGAGTCTCACTGGACCATTAGCCGCCAGGCTGTGCTGGCCACCAGAATCGGGCGTTGGGCCCCCTACCCTGGAGGTCCTCTCACGCAGCGTAGCCGATTCTCGTACCAGAGCAGCCTGGCAGCTGTCTCAGCCGGAGGGGAGCTCACGTTTTGTAGCACAGGGCAAATTTTTGCTATAGTCCATGATTTACTTTCCCTGCGCTCCGAGTCTCATCGTGACGTTGATCTACAATTTTGAGCACTGGGAAATCGCAAACCAGCCTCGGTTCACACCGCCGGGGGGAACTCGTGACCCATTGGTCGCTACCACCTGGCTCGTCCCCATCACTGGCCCGTTAAAACGCGATTTTACAAGGGCTGCGATTGTCGGCTACCATTTGTTTGGCTGGTTGTTTACTTCAATTGCGTACCTGCATGCGATTGACAATGGAGTGCACAGCATCGATACCGTTGCGGACCCTGGTTCCTGATGACGCACATGGACGTGATACTACCTACTTTTGGGTGAGCGACAGCAGTCAAAATGTTACCCGAGGCATCTGGATCATCCAGCACGCAACTACATGCACTTACTCGGCTCAATAACACTTTGTTACAAAGAGTCAACACCGTTCATCTCGCCTCGGTCGGTACCTTAAAGATTTCGAGATCAACAGACCACAATTAGAGTTTCAGATGTGGATCTCGCCAGCGGGGTGGTCACTGGCTGTTTGCTGACTCCATGAACGCAAGTGCACAGCCGTCATCCGGCCAGGCTTTGGCGGCCAACAGCTTTATTCGCCCCTTGGTGCAAATCCTATGATCACAACAATATAATTTCGCATACAGCATCTCTTACAATGGCTGTCATTATTACTGACCAAATGCGTCAGCCTTGGACATGAGTAATGCCGGCTTCTTGGCCCAGCTAGCCTAAGCAACTAGTCGGTCACCATTGCTATTCCGACCTCGACTACACCGGTTCCCAAATGCATCATAGGGTCCTCATATAATCTTCTATCAACCCTCCACTTGATTTCTGCCATTTCCTCAATTTCCGGCTGACCCTGACTTAATATTCTTCTTTTTGGGGATCGTGTATAGTAGTGTGCCATCCACAGGCCACTCTACCTACAGGCTCCTCGACGTTGGTCACCATTACTGGGACGCGAGAATGTCGTTTTTATGACCCTGGATACAACTACCCAGCCTAGTGTCACCCGTGGCATGTCCACAAGCGATCACTATTGAAATTCAATAACAACCTGCGTGCGTTAAACATGATGGACTGGACTTGTAAGTGCCCGACCGAGCATCAGGAGCGAGTGCCACTAATATTTGATGATCAAAGCGTATTCCTAGTACTGCAATCCCGTCATCGTCAAGGATTCCGACACTATTCACTGCAGCTAGAGCCCACACTGAAACCAAGCCGCCGACCTAAAGCATCCTAATACAATCGTGAACAACGACTCTAGAGATCATTTCGATAATCTTTGTTCTGCAAACTAGCCTCCTAGAACGCCCTCACGCCCTATTCAGACTATGGAAAATCATCAAGAAAATATGGAGTGGTCCAATAACGTGCGTACGGCGGAGGATGTTTATGAGAGTACACAAGACTCTGGTCACCGCGAGGCGTTGCTCACCGCGGTACAATACCCTTTATCGTCAGACTTGACAGGGGTTTTCGACCAGGATGCACGCCATCTCGGTGCTCAATTCCACCCGCAATCGTCAAAGGCATCTTTTTCATCTCCTGCTTATCAACCCGGCAGTTCCGCGGCTACAACAAGTGCAAATCTCCGGGTTCCATTGCAGCACACCGGCCCCGAGATTCAAGGACAGGATTCAAGCCATAGCGAGCGTTACATGGATCAAGTTGCGTGGTCCCAGTGGCACAATCAGGACTTGGATCTTCCCAATGGTCAACGCCCGGGTATTGTCGTTCGCAATCCCAGTGGTCTCATCACAACTCCAGTAGCTGATGATCTTCACACTCTTCGACTTGGGGAGGAATTCACGAAGACCAGATCATCTAGGGAACTTACCATGCGACTTTGCCAAGGAGTGCTTAGCTTGAATAAGGAATGGATGCAGAAATTGGTTCCACGGCCTGACTTGTATGGATACTGCTCGAATCTGTCAACATGGGAGATCTTCAACGCAGGGATTCGGACTTTGCAGAAGGTGTATAGTGGTGAATTACCGAAGTCGTTCACGGAGATCTTCGGCTTCATGCATATCGCCTTTGCTTTCTCGCGGGTGATTCATGAGGACTGTGACTCTTATTACTGGGACGGGTTCTGCTCGGACATCTATCTTTGGCGCCATACCCTGTCCAACCCTGAAGACCTCGTTCTTTTTGCCCGGGTTTGGGATCTGTTGGTGCCCCGAATAGATGCTCAGGCTCTAAATCGGACGGAAGATTCATTCTGCTACACGTCCTTGACTACACCATCTCACGAGCTCTTCTCGACCGCAGACGTTCAGAGACACAGCTTGGCCCCAGAGAGCCATGATAGCTCGACCTACCCGTCGCTCAACGATTTACCACGGGACGCATTGCGGAACACACTAATGGATGGGATGGCTTTCAGAGGATGCTCGAATTTTCTCAACGGTAGATTGACCTCCGAATTCTCCACGATTTTGCATGCTAATTCAGCCCCAGCGCTCGAGTTCGCAACAATGGCGGAGAGGAACGCAGGAGACTTTGCCTACTCCCCTAGCCATAAACCCTGGACGCCGTTCCTTAAGTTCCTCGTGGATCGTGTAACATTACCATTAGAGCGATGTCCCGCCAGCGAACCGTTCGCGAAGCACGTAATCGATACTCAGAGAAAATTGCAAGATGGTCTTATACGTCACGAGCACGAGCTCGAGTTGGCATTGATTTCCAGCAACGATGTGAGATCAAGAACACCTCCCCTTGGTTGAGTCTGCTATTAATCATCGCCAGTGGTCTGTTGTCGATAGCCAAGCGCATCGCAGGTTCGTAGAAAGAGTTGCTTCTCAGTGCAACGAAGCGATGGAAAACCCTTACTGGCGAAACGGTTACTACGTCGCACAACTCCATTTGGTCCTCGTATTGACGGCAGAACTACCTACGGAGCTCCGCCAACAGCCCATATCTGAAGCTTTCTCTGGGCCTGCAATTATCAGTGAGGGTTCCACAATCGACCTACAAGTATCATTACCGGGCTCGCCTTATTCCCAAAGTCTCGCATATAATAATGACCCGCAGCCGTCCTTTCCATGGTATCGATCCGCTGCGAGCGTTCACGGCCAGGACACAACTGTTCCCCCCACCTCACCCTACACATCCCCAGCATCGATACCTACAAATCTGTCAACATATGCGACAACGGTTCCCGACTTAATGCCCGTCGAGTCTCGCTCTCCCTCCGAGTCTTCCTCATTGGCTTCGTCTGATCTAGCCAGCGATGTCTTGACCTGCGACTTCTGTCCCAACAAAAGTTTCCACGGGCAACATCGAAGAAGAAGTTGGCGACGACACATGGTAGCTGAGCATTCAGATGGGCCGAGGATTCTATGCCCTGAGGGTTGTGATAAGACGTTCGTCCCTGGGCGAGTAGATAATGTCAGGAGGCATGTCGAGAAATACCACCGGTAGTCCTGCCGTACAAATGCAGTGCTACTTGGAGTAGCAGATGGAAGGGGAAGATAAGATGTGGTCCACCGCTACATCTGCCAGTATCTGCAATGATAATGAAGTGATGTGTTACCTGTCATGATACACTGGAATTATGTCAGATGGTTTTCCAGAAGAGATGGATTTGGGTATACAGGTCTCTGGTTACGCAACGAGTTCTCACCTGCGCAAACTCGTTCTTCCAGCGGACCTTTGCAATTCTTGTTGTCTCAGCAGGGAGTCTGGGGCATCAAAAGTCACTATTAAGAGTACCAACGCAGGAACATGTTCATTGTGCTATAGATGGAAAATATTCGGTTTGGATTAATCTTGTCAATTCGGTTCGGTCGTGAAGAAGGACCATGGCGATGAATGAATTCAGGTGATTAGTACTGAGCTTTCTCCACTCAATTGGTCAGTGCGACGAAGACCAGAAAACATTCCTATGCCCCATTCGCAAAGTTTCTTCGTCTCAGTCTTACCAGACAGCTGAGCTGTTTCAAGGACAGGCAATTCCTCCATCCTACTCTTTCCCGCAGGGTCTCTTGGCAACTTCGGATGAAGCGTTTGCACCCACCCAACTATTTGCGGTGCCTGTAGCGAGATTCTCATAGCCGTAGCTGTAGTCTTAGTCCTGGCTGCGGCTTTTGTATGGGGTTTTTTGTGGGAAGCTGAGACGGCGAAAGGGTCCCATCCGATATTCACGTTTGCTTCGGTGCTTGAGGCTCAGTTTTGGAGGTCTTGTATGCGTTGCCAATAGATCTAAGCGAGCCAGGCAATCATATACCGCCGAGGTCGTATAAAGGCGACTTGCTCATGATCAGAAGACAGAAAGGCTGTGATATTGAACATTGCCAATAGACTCGACTCAAGTTGCACGAATGGCCTGTGGCGCGAATAAAGTGGCGGATGCGGATGATCGTCATTGCCGCAGCTATTCTAGCGGCGCATTGTCTGCCGGGGTATAACCGAATGGCAGATCCCGAGGCACTAAGGAACAATGGTGAATCTGGTTGACTCACTATGCGCTCACCTACATCAGTACTTCACCGCGCTCTTGTGCTCTACCTCGTCCACTGTTCTCGGACCGCCATTGTCGACATGGCCCTCTCTTCCTGCTAGAAACATTCATAAGCCATGCCTGGCACAGCGCTTCGTCCGCGCAAATCCGGACCTAGAACGAAGCCTTTGCGGACCCGGCATGCGCGCAAACCAATTTCATACAGGGAAGAGAGTTCAGACAGTGACGACTTCGAAGAAGATTCCAGCGAGGATAAGTATGGCTCGGGGCCATCGGCGCCCCAGCAGCGGCATCACCAGCGTTGTGTACAACCTCCACCGCAGAGGGGACGGAGGAAGCGCAGATCGTCTGGGCGACAGTCCTTGGTCAGTGTGAAAAGAGTAAAGACGAGTCATACGACTCCAAGGAATGAGGAAGGGCAGGGATCTGCTACTACACATCTACCTGGGAAGGCAATGCCATGGCAAAATCTCCCATACCACGTCTGGCTCTCCGTCTTCGACTACGCTTCCAGACCCTTGATTAGCGACATGTTTCAACCCATGCCATCAATTAATTGGCTTGTTCAAATCGCCCTTTGCTGTAGGGCATTCGCTGAACCGGCTTTATCTGTGCTCTACTACTCACCACCACTGTCTCCTCCGGCTCGAGCCTATCGCCTGCTTGAACATCTTGCCACACAGCCAGAGCACTCCACCTACAACTACAGAGCGAAGATCAAATACCTTGAGCCCGAGGCCTCTGGTGCGCTGCTCTACAAATTCTCTGGACACGACCCAATCGATCTCGGGGCATTCGCAGCTTACACCCCTCAACTACGCGGCATTAGAGTACATCTACTCTCCGATAATCCTAAATTGCGGAAGGGTTTAAATCTCTCGCGAAGTACAAGCGGAAAAGAAGTGTACCAGCAATCCCTGTTTGTCGCCCTCGAAGATCATAAGGTGGCGCTCCAAGAATGGACTTGGAATCAATCGCTCGGAAAGCAAACCAGTTCGCTGTCTGGGCTGAAGGAAATGCATACGACGAGTCCATTCCAGACTCTGAGAGATATCTGCTTCATCAACTATGATGGTAGCTTGCTCGGTAAAGCCAGCTCTCGGGAAGAAAAGTTTGCAGAGGCCCTCAGCATACTACCGAACCTAAGAAGTCTTTCGTTCAAGATGTGTTCGATCATTGGCGACCGATTGATGCCTATGCTACCCGCCAATCTTCAGGCGTTACACATATATGATTGTGCTTTGCTGAGGTCCTCAGCATTGAATGGGTTCCTTTCTATCAAG
This sequence comes from Cladonia metacorallifera KoLRI002260, assembly GCA_000482085.2. Classification (NCBI taxonomy): domain Eukaryota; kingdom Fungi; phylum Ascomycota; class Lecanoromycetes; order Lecanorales; family Cladoniaceae; genus Cladonia; species Cladonia metacorallifera. Next base: position 131,361 of record KI911121.1, on the reverse strand, counting down.
GGCAATAATCTAAAAGAGCTGAACCTAGACCACAACATCGCACTCAATCTTTCTTTCCTCGCCGACTTAGCAAAGAACTGCCCGAATTTGAGACACTTTAGGGTGGACCTAGTCTACTTCAACACATATGCCACCGTCAAAGACTCCGACCCGAAATACAACGTGCTTTTTGATGAGACGGAAAGACCTTCTTGGCCAACAAGCCTTGAGACTTTGGAGCTTTATCACCTGCGAAAATGGAGCCTTCCACTTGCAGAGACTCTTTTCTCATCCTTGACAAATGCCGCCAGCTCTTTACCACACCTTCGTCAACTGAGAATAAAAGCCAGCCTTGAAGCGAGTGGGTGGCGGGATAGGGTTGAATTTCGTGATAGATATACCCATCGACTGCGACACGTGTTCTTGAGAAGATCACCACCGCCAAATCCCCATTTGAGGTCCATCTCGGCCTTCGAAGCCCCCAAAAAGGAGCGGAGCACCAATCGTGGAGACGGCCGTAGGGGAAGGCGCTCGCTGACCTCGCATCCGGCTGCTCAAAAGGAAAAGCCAGTTGCACAACTCTCGCACGTCAAAATCATTGAAAGAGAGAAGAAAGAAGACGATAGTGACAGCGATCTTCCACTCATCGGAAAATCTCGGACTGACCCAGCTGAGAGTGACAGCGATGCGCCCCTCCTCAAACTACGTCGAAGCACCCGCCCTAAGATGCAGAAAGAGGATATGTATACCTTGTCTGAAAGTTCACCACAAAGAGGAAAGACATCTCGTCGTCGAAGACGTCGAAAGGGCTCTGCTGAATCTTCAAGCGAAGACTCGGCACTTGACGAAGATGTTGTAGAGCCAATTTCTCAAGGCCAGTCCGACAATGAGGATGATCTGTATGTTCAGGGTATGTGTGACGTTGTTGACGTATGGTTAGACAACCAGCGCCCTGCAGAAGAGCAGCTCAAAGAGGAGGACTTCATCGATGATGAGGCTAGTGGAGACGAAGACTGGAATGGCGATGATGATATGCCGGGCGAGGGGGGTTACGCATGGTAACTTTACCAAGCTATTCGTGTACATGGAAAATGTATTTCTAGTAGGCACGGCTAGGGTATTGACCCTTCATTTCCGTGGCGTTGAGGGCTATTGATACCCAGGGTTAAAAGACATGTACTTTGTATACCTAGCGCCACTAGACTACCGTACATACAATTCATCAACGTTAAGCCTTCATATGTCAGCTTTCCAAGCGCCTTCGCCAGACTCGCTGACAGTAATGTAAAAGGATGGAGCATAAGTCATGCATATAATGAGGGAATTTAAGTCGATTCCTATACTCGTCAAGCTCCTTTAGAGTAGCAAAGATCTTTATATCACACTTATTAAGTTCAAGAAAGGTATGATGAAGGGTTAGAAACGCTTAGAACCACAATTTCTATGGGTGTTAATTACGATCGACTTATCAGGTGTTAGCTCTATATGCATGACTTATGTCCTATTCCCTTGGTAGTTAAGCAAGAGACACCAGTATCACTGGGGCGATGCCCGCATTTGCCGCAAATAATGGGTGTTCGTGTACCACCCAGCTTCTCGTTGAAGGGGCTATCAACCCTTACCCAGCTCCTCACGAAGATAAGGACCAGTTTGCCAAATGCAACCGCAAACCGGATCTCGCCCTGCTGAAAGTCAACAAGGTCCTCAACTTCGTGGCTACCAGGATCTTCTACGAGATAAACACTTGGCAACTTGGCTCACCCCAGCCCTTAGAACTTCCATTCCAAAATCACAAAGACTTGATATGGGAGTTTCATCGTGACCGCATTTCTCACTTGCAAATCTGTATGGACATGTACGACCTTCCACCCAACACTATTCCAGAGGCGGCCAGAAACGCGAACGAGAGATCTTTGGGGGTCAGCAACGCAGTAACTTTATCCATAAGGAAAGTTTAGAGAGCGCTCTGGAAACAATGCACTGAAATATGTTCATGAATAGTTTCATTAAGCCTTTGACACTTGGAATCGACATGAAGGATATGTTTTGCCCAACAGGCGGCTGTCGTAACAGGCTTGTCCGAATTTTGGGCATTTTGATAGGGAAAACCGTATCTGTCACCAACGATCTTCGTGTCCGTGGGATTAGCAGCGGTTGAATGACTGACTTGAATGTCGTTGGCGTTGCGAAGGGAGAGGAATATGACTTGGAGGGTGCCGTGGACGATGAACCAATTGATGAAGTTCCACGCGTTACTATACAATGGTGAGAGACAAGGGAAAGTGGTCGCCTGCTGGGACTCGACAAGCCTGACAAACAACTTCGGATGGAAGGCCATGTAGATTAGCTGTGACTGATAATGCATAGTTTGGGACAGTTTCGAAGGGTCATTACATTGTAGAGCTTAAGCCACCACTACAAAGATGACCAACCCAATCCATTCAACCTCTTCTTCTAGCCCTAGCCCCACTGCTGCTCCCAGTCCCAGTTCCCTCATCTTGGCTCTGCTCCGCGCTCCCAGCTGTCTTCCCAGCCATCCATGCAGCCATATCAAAATTCTGCAGTGGATTCGGCGTGCTAGTCCCACCGCTCAATATGCTCTTCTTTTGCTGTTCTTCGAATTCTGCCTTCATTTCTGGGTCCACTAATTACCCATAAAGTCAGTCACAAAGCGCTTGTAGTCCAAAAGAGGGAGATTGAGGGGGGTGCGGGCGTACTATTTTCCAATAGATATGGCATCCCAAAGACAAACGCCAGCCCCACAATCGCCATCAATATCATCGGATTCTTAAGCAAACTCAGCGGCGAGACTACATCACCACACCAGAGATTAGCAATCCTCCACCTCGATCCTAAGCAGAAGCGGAACCACTTACACCCACTCCTCGCCTCATAATACTCCCTAGCTCTCAGCACCCTAACCTCCCCCCCCCCCTCCCCAACTCTAACCCGTTCCCCCATCTCCACCCCACCCCTTCCAACCCTATAAACCTCCACCACCACCGGCTCATTATCCCCCTCCTCCCCCCCCTCCCCTTTCTTATTATCCACCACTACATCAACCCCGTACCCCAAAAAATCATAATCCTTACACACAATATCCAATAAATAGCTGCCCGCCTCCGCACGGGTGATGTTCCTGAACACGAATGTGTTTTTGCGCGTTACGGGGGCTTTTAGGATGTGGCCCGAGGTGCGTAGGTAGGCGGTTGTGGTGGAGGGGAGGGCGGGGATGTGGGCGGGGGGTTGGAGGGTGAGTGTTAGGGCGGATGCTAGTGTTGTGAGGAAGAGGAGGGGGAGGAGGTAGAGGGGGGGGAGGAATGGTGGCATTGTTGCGTAGTTGGGGGGTCGATGTGGATGGTTGGTTTGAGGTGGTTTGATGGGGAGGGGCGCTAGTGGGTTTTTGAAACGGGTAGAGAGGGAAAAATTACTGTATCAAATTTTTTTATCGTGCTACTTCACGACATGAACAGATATACCGCTAACATGGACTTCTACATGACTCAAACGTATCACCAGTTTGAGTTATGGTTCTTCAAGTACCTTGGTCACAGAATGGCTTCGTGTGCATCAAATATATGCTCGTGAAACCGAAACAGGCGTCAGGATCCTTTACAGTCCGTGCCTATCTTCCCTCATACAAATAGACGTGCGGGGCTAACCATCCTGATCTTTCATTGGCGATTTAATTATGGATCTGCCCAACAGCCAGAGTAGTAACCTGGTCTTGTCCCCGTATGTTTAATTCGACCAGGTCGGTAATACTGCATCTTGAGGACACTCAGCCATCGTAAGCGATAACAGCTAGATCCATCCATTTTCTAGCCTTCTTCGCGAGTCCAAAGTGTACGTATACAGTTTTTGTGATTGCTGTCTCGAAGAACAGGACTCCCGCCACCTCCTTGCTGGTCATTCCGAGCGCACTGGTCATCATTTGACGATGCGTTCGGTATTAATAGCTTGGGAATTTTTCCGTGGGGGTTGCCTAAATGAATGACGAGGAAGCTGGAGATGTGTGTACATGGCGGAGATGGCATCGACTCTGACACATGATTTTGAACTGCTTATTGGGCCCAGCCAGGTAGAATTCCAACTTTGCTGAGCATCGTAATATGATTCAGGGTAGAAAAGCAACTGCGAGTGCTTTGCTTTGGAGTAATCAGTAGCTTTATAGTGTCATCTATGCCGATAGAAATTTCAATGGCGAAACAAGTACTAAGGTAGCTGAGGTGATCGAATCGTACATCGTAGCGTCCAAACGTTGATTGACATTCGTCACCAACACGGAGTCAAGTTTCGACATTCTTGATGAGACTTGTTATCTTCGTTGAAATGAGCATGCACATCCAAATTTGAAAAAGCCATGTACATAATCAAAGATGCGGCTGCATCTGATGCTGTGTTGAGGCGCAACAGTACAGGATACGAGTCGCAAAGGATACTCGATTAGACGTGCACAGAGATGCGAGAAAAACGCGGACTCGTTCCGACCTACATACCTTGGATATTGTGGGTTGTTAACATGCCCAGCATGACTGGCGAGTCAGATGAAAGATCATACATAATCCTGAATGCAGGTTTTCTCTAGAATAATACTTTGGAAGGGGTAAACCCTTAGGTAGGGCTGTTCACATTAATTTCCTTCCAGCGCTAGAAGCGGCTCGGATTCTTCGCTTGGCTCTATCTATATCAAAGTTTGTTTGCGCTTTCAGACTGTGTCAATTGTCTTGTGTTATCTTTAGCTGATGGTTATCTTATGGACTATAATTGCTCATCTGCTGGATACTTGGATATAAGCCCTGGCCTCCTCTTGAACGTGGGTAGCTCTGAGTATAGAGTGTGTCTTCAAAGGGTCTCATTCCTGATCGATCATAGGTAGCCGAGAATGTTGCTCTTTTCACGGTTATTCCAATCGTTGTCTACGAGCGTCCTTTTCTCGGCCACAGATCCTGCAGCCCCTCCCACTTCTGCAACCAAGTGGCGAGCCTCAGGACAGCGACTTTTTTCAACTCCGCGTGGTATGGTCACGTTGACTGTCATGCAGATTTTGGGTGGCATTCCGTTGGTAACCAAGTAATTACATGCTGGAGACGCACTCATTGAATTGTCTGGGTTAGACGTAGAGCCAGAGAGTGATTAAGGATTGTTTGCGCTATCCGTTCATTCAGGCTTGCCTGTCGTCCCCGTACTGAGAAAAAGGCACGGCGATTCCGTTAGACTATAATATTTCAAGGATGCGTATAGAAAACACACAGTTGACTGATACACGGTGGGAACCATTTGCTGGGTTTTAGTACAGCGCGTAAAGTTGTAGAAACCTTCGCTGACTGCTAGCCGATCAGTAGCAATTACCTTGAGAAAGGTTGAAGCAAAGCAACTCCCACTACACAGTGCTTGAACTTTCATTTTGGACAAGATGAAGATGAGAGACGACAGAAATGTACTTCCTGATATAATTGTCCTATGCATGGAAGCGCATGCAAATTGCGCCTAACCAATCGGCACGTCGAAGGAGAGTACGAGTACGGGTGGGGCTGCTATGCCAGCCAAATGCATCGCGGAGATGATTCGATAAGGACGCCCGCATGGCTTTAAGCGCAAGCTACTTCTCTAACAAATCGTCATTGCCTTCGCCCAGTCCGCAACCTCATTCCTAGTCCTTTACCATCTGCTATCGGCCCCCAAGATACTGCTGAGCCTTCGTAGGAATATCCTTTCAAGCAAGATGTCCGTTGACACGGTGGATCGTTCAAACCCTTCATATCCGCACAGCCTCAAGCGTCTGTCCTTCGGTCTCTGTCATCAAGGATCCACCCCAATCTCTAAATATCCTGCCACCCTCATGGCAAATTTTATCTGTTCTTTGGTCATACTTTGTTACTATCTTGCGCGCGGTCAGTCATTAAGGAACGGTGTCGGCTTTGCAACGCGATATGCCTTCGCAGAACATCCCGATCGAATATCGTAGGCAGGGAGAGGACTACAGATACTTCGGCTTCAACCATCTGTTCGACAAAGACATACCCTATACAGCGGGCACTTTTAAGCAGATCCCAGAGAAGAACCGCCGCCATGGCCTTCACAGAACAACGACGTTCATTGCAGTAACATTCGCCCTGGTCTTGGTGCTGGCCATCATCGCGACAAGCTTTGCGGCTTCGCAGACCGCCAAGGGAAAGAAGGCGGAGGTTCAGTGCATGAAAGACAAGGAGTTGGTGCCTCACAACTTTTCGTGGTATCGCTGACAACGAAAACAGAGCCTTGGCCTCACAGATACAGAGCCATTCCTCTCAAACCTGCAAAGATCCCTGCACTGCTACTGTGACCCAAACAGCGCTCTCAACTGTTGCACGCCCGTCAGCCATCACTGAGTCAGTTACTTTGCAATCGGAAACGACATTCTTCTCTTGTGTGTCAACCACCTCACCCTCGACGACCACCATCACCACATGTCCATCAAATGCAGCTTCGGCGCAAACCAGCAGCCGCCCATCCCCAGTCAATGATTGCAGCTCTTTGAATTCAACATACATTGTTGACAACCCCGGTGGTCAATCAGTATTCCAGATAAACTGCACCACCGATTCACCTACTGGCTCCGATCTGCTCGAAGTATACGTCTACACTTTCGAAGATTGCATTAAGGGCTGCGCGAGTTATAATTGGAACTCGCCGGAGCATAACGGTTCCGCTTGCTACGCCGTGACGTGGCAACCCTCTGCCAGGGAAGCGTCCGGTGGGAACTGTAATTTCAAATACCAGAATAACTTAACTCTTGTGCAGGCTGATAGTCTTGATCTCGCTTTGTTGCTCGAGGACTGAGCACGAAGGTACGAGAACAATCCCCGCCCTCAGATCTTGCCGGTTCCGACTGGATCTAGGATCTTAAGACCCACTGGAAGCCTGCTGGCAGTACTCAGCCAGGGCTGGTAGGCATACCTTTGGTCCAACTACCAGCAGGAAAGGTCACATGCCCTACGCCCAGTCGCCTCGGGTCTAGAGGATCACTCGCTGCTATCGCTATGACCCACAGTCAAATTTACGGTATATCGTGCTTGTATTGAAGAGACATGTAAAGTTGGTAGAAGCATGCACGGTTTTGATAGATTTGGCGAAGGTGTCTCAGATTTGATGTGAATGTGATCCAATCTTGTTGGGCTGAAGATACTGTTGTGCAACAAGCTATATGTCAACGTAACTTGTATTCGGCAGCCTGATTCCCCTGTTACATCTTCAATTTATGATTGCGGCTAATGCCATCGCTCTCCTGAGACAAACTCCGCTGATCTGGGAGTTCCTGTGCCATATGCGGAGGAAGTCACACATTGCCTTGATGGGGCCAAGCAACGTCCCGGCCACGTGGTACTTCGCGAGTGAAAAGGCCAACTAGGTCAGCCGAGTGACTTTATTCGGGGTAACTGGAGTACCACTGCTAATAGTTATGACAATATCTCTCTGTCCTTCAATAGCCGCCTCGTGCCTGCTCTGAAAGCCACGCATCGTGGCTTTTTAAGAGAGTCCTGAGCGATGTAGACAAAGTAGGTACGTTAGCTTCACTCTACGTCTTTCGCAAGCCAAGCAGCGAAGATTGACCCCCCCCAGATGCTTTCCTTTCATCTGATACTGCTTGTTCAATGTATTGTTGTTGTGGCGAACTCCTCAGCGACACATTGTAATGTCAGTCTCGCTCTTCCTGATTCTCCCTTGAAGCTTCTGATAGCCCTGGAACGGAAACGGTGCTGGGATGATGACAGCTGCGTTGAAGGTCCGCCCGCAGGATAGACGTTGTTCTGGATTCCTGTACGGCGCTAGTTCTGAAGCTAGTCCTAGCTTCCATTACCTTACGGAAAAGCAACAAGGCAAGACCCATCGGTCTATCAATTCTACATAGATTCTCTTCTAAAAAGCCAACCGGTTTTGTATATTCTAGTCTTATCCTCATGTCTTATATCCTAGTCTGCAGGGTCTTGAGCACTCTCGGACCGGTATCCTAAGTAGGATTCTTCTTCCACCAGGGTCTTCAATCGATGAGACAGCATGCCTACAGAATCCCGGACACAGAGCCCCACCTCGTCTGCTCGCCAGTTCGAAACAAGATTGACAGCCAGCATGCTCGACGAACATGTATAAGGGTGCCGACCACAGCACGCACTTTTCTTGGTCCCACCCGAAACATAGGGAAATCCATGGAACAACATCAGTCATACCTTCACCCGCCACCTAGCCCTTGCTATGCACCATCAGACTGTTCGGCCGCCGACCAGTCATCTGAAAGCCCTCGAGTGCTCTACATAAACCATGTCGGCATAACCAGCCGGCGTGCTCATATCCTGGACTCAGACAAGAAAACGGTACTTTACAGGATCCGCGCCAACAAGGGTGGGCTGTTTAGCTCGAAACCGCACATAACAATACATTCTGGGGCCACCAACCGTGTAGTCGGCACAGTCACTTTTCATAGGATGTCCACTATCATTGACTTGGAGATCCATAACCAAACCATGCCTCTGTTGAGGTTAGGATTGTTCACGTCTGCGCATAGATTCGAAAGTCCCGCTAGCAGAAGCTTACTCAAATGGAGGCGCAGTGGCCTGTTAAGTGGGGCCGACATGGTTTGCGTTGATAGACAGCAAGTACTGATAGCCCGATTCGAGCGAAGCAAGAAGGGAAGGGGGAAAAGCGGAAGATTCATGATCGCATCTGGCGTGGAAGGAAGATGGATGGATGAGGTTGTGGTTAGTGGGCTTGCCATGGTACAGTATCATAAGCGGCAAAAGAAAAGAGCTGCTGCTCTTAGTCGTGGTCATGTTGGTGACATGGTGAGCTAGAGATCCGTACCTTATAATAGACCCTTCGTTCCTCTTCCTCCTCGCTTCCCTTTGGTAGGCTACCCAGACCTTGTCATGCGTGAGTCTCACATGCAGCTCAACAAGATCATATGTTGCAATATGTGCATTTGAGCACGTATTGCGTCGCGGAAAAACCAGCACTTCAATATAAATATTGAAAATAGCCATGACACCAACGATTACCCAATATCTACACAGCAATGGGCTTTCGCCATCCTCTCTGAAAGTAGGTCTAAACCTTCCTACTACATCTGAGATCGTCTACACTTCGGTTGGCCTGTGGCTCCCGACAATCCAGTGCTATGCCATTGAGAGACTGTGGATAGGTCTGCTTGCGAATGTCTTCACGTGCCAATCAAAAGATTGACGGAATGCTTACAATTACGCCAAGAGATCGCAGATTAATAGAAGAGGCACTGAAGAATATTCTGCAACATTCTCAACCTCTTAACGAGCCGACACTGACTTGTGTTGATCGGGCTGGGGGTTTTCATGATCACCTGTGCATCATTCATCGGCACATCTCGAGGCCGTGCTCACCTCGAGAATCTTCAGCAACTTGCCTCGGGCCAATTCCTTGTCTGAGCGGAAGAAGTGGTCAGACTTCTTATTTTCGTCTCCAAAACATGAGAGTCCACCGACTTGGATAGTCATTGATGATGGGTCATGGATGTCTGGATTTGGATAGGTGAAGGGCTAATTGCAGACTAGACTCCTAGGACTTCTACTTTGCAGCCTGCTTGATACTGACATTGATGCCGATGACGACGGCGAATGCAATTATCCATCTGTTTGCCAGACCGTGGTGGGGCTTACTCAGGGGACACAGCTTTGACCCTTGGTGTATTGGCAGAGATGACGAAACATCTCAAGAGGCGCAGGTGAAGATGGTGGAAGCGCTGAATGCATGAATACATTGGAAAGGTTTTTAGAAGCCCTCGTAATTCACCTCTTTCGGGTTCCATAACTAAGGTAGCCCATCTTACGACACAGATCATGCAAAAGCATCGTCTCGGACTTAACTCCGGAGTGGCGCATTCAGAAATCACGCATCAGGGGCAAATGGTCTTTGACTGCTACATGTTTACTCGTTATTCCCGATAGCCGCTTTCGGAGGTAAGGTATAGGGTGTCCGCATATGCGACGGCTACCTAATATATCACATACAATTCCACGATGTTGGTCGCGCGAGCGAATCCTGCACTGAGTCCACAGTATAGTGTGCTCGGTCACCAGCTGTGCAAGATACCATCCCCAAATTTGCACAAATAAGCAGGGTCATCGGACAAACATGGGCCGCCATTTTTCATATTCGTATATCCTATATGTGCTATTGTCTGTCTTATACGTCAACTCAAAACCTAGTTCCGATCCCCTCGAGGTTCTAACATCAAACTCTACGTCCATCGGAAGGTCAAACTCAACAAACGATATCGACTTGCGATGCTTCACACAGGCCTCAGCAAGATTTCCTCTCAATCCTGCAGACTGTTCCGTAGCCTTCATGCAAATCGTTCTCTCTCCCGATTTAAGAGTGCGCTACAGGTTTAGCAAGAATCTCAGAAGAATAGATGCTATCAGGTTGCCAAAGGGGTGGACCCAGGGAGACTGTATCATCATGGTCAGCTGTGCGAATGATCGAGACACATCGGCATTTAGGCTGTTAGATGTTGCACATAAGGTCAGGGCAATCATAACACAATGTGTAGATGGCCGTGATCTTTCTTATGGGGGGATCGTTGGGGTAGGCGACGTGCCAAGTTTTTATGTCAGTGTTGCCGGACATGCCGAAAGCCCTCCTCAAGGAAATATCACCACTATCGACGATGCGTGGCTTGGAGGTAATAACACCACGTTATTTGACACGGAGCTTGGAGGTATCACCACGTTACCTGACACGACGCTTGGGGCTAACACCACGTTACTTGACACGGAATGAGTGCCACGAGAGACGCACTAAGGGACATATTGGCTCAACCGTCTGCTGCGGATAGAAACAAGAGGAACTTTTGAAGAAGACATTATTCGGGGCATAGATGCCTGGACACTGTTTCCGGGGAGGGGAAACACAGGGATATTGTCTCAGAGGGTTCTCAAAGTCAAACAGGCCACAGAATCCTCAGATCTATTCGTAGCTTCTCTGTCCTTGACGATCTGTGATCGAAAAGCCTGTACTGGAAGCAGACTCGATGACTCAATAGTCAGCCAGCCAGAAGCGTAAGCATACCTATAAAGTTGTTATAGCTAGCATCTTCGATTCCAAAGTGGCACCTAGAAATAAACAATTTCTCCAGGCTGACTCAGAAGAGTACGCCTAGAAATGACCCCAAATGTGACATCCAATAACTCAAGAACCTTTGACATGATCCAAGGTAGCCGGCTGTCCTTTCGCCTAGATCGTCGGTTTCCTAGCTGACGCGTCTTATCCTGAGAAGGAGGGTATGGCAAATGCCTTCTGTGTTGATCGAAGCATGCCTCTGCCGGGGCGTGAGGCAGGTACCAAGGCATTCTTGGGGCGGTCATGGTCGGTTCTTTTCGTTCATTTTAGAGTACTGCTGCGGTGATCGGCATTTCACCACCCTTTGACAGCATGATCTTTTTCAACAGTAACCTTTCCGAACTTTTTGTTGCGAGTGCGCGTTGGAGTCTTCTGGGTGCCTCGCTACACAAGAGAATCGATGCTACCTCTGGGGTCTCTGCGCCTCGGAGCTAGCCCGATAATGGTCCCTAAAGAGGTGCCCAAGTCAGCCGTAGCGAGGCGCTTAAGTAAGTGCTCTCCATAAGATTCGCGTCGACGTTACGGAGAGGACGCCTTCGGCTTACCTTGATGATCAGCGTAATGCCACGTTGTACCTTTATCTGTTGAAACCAAAGTCCCTTCGCACGGCATTGGATTTACATTTGTTTGCACTTTGTTTTAGCGCCTCAGCTCAAGCACTAAGGATCTAAGGCCCTGTTTGAGATATTTAGATCCTACCCTGGAGGGCCATTTCTATCCATCTGTCAAACCCGTACCGTGTAAGCGCCCAGTTACCCACGCTACCAACTCGGAGGCGTTGAAACTTCCAATATTGGCCTTCACACCACCTCACATATCTCTACGGTCTTACTGCCGAGTCCCGTCAGCATTATGTGACATGGACCTCCACAAGGTGGTAATCTTCCCGGCCCGTATGGGTACAAAGTACGCGAAAGCATGCGCAGCACAGACTTGAAATTTGATAAATGTAGGGGATCGAGAAATGTTTTGCTGTCATTGGGGGCACAGCAGTGCTATCTTGCAGGCCCATGCGAAAATCCCAGCCAAAATGAAGCACTACAGTGTTCATCATGCGCCTGAGTGCGCCGATCTCCCTGACTATAGCTGCTCTAATAGGTCGACTTTGGGGAAGAGCGGACCAAATACACGTCTGGCATAATCGAGAATTACGGTTGCATTGCATACATATTCTATGACTAGACGGATGGGATTCCGTACGTTCATGTTTGCAAATCCCCACCAATTTCAAATCTCACCAGCAGCACCAAGATAAGTAAGGTAACAGTGGAATCAGCTCGCTGGCATTCCCACCAATAGCATTTTTCATCCATTATCATTGATTCCTTGCAACGCCAAAATCGCTGATTGCAGGGGCGAGCAGAGGAATCATGTGCGGTGTTGGTCAGGGCACCCGCCCGCGCCGCAACTGCGAAAGGTTGGGCGGAGACCGTTAAAATTGACTGGGCGAATCCTACGGAGGGCGCCTCCAATCAAGTGTCGCCCTCATATGCAGGTCGAGCAAATAACCGAGACCTGGATCGAGGCGGGGTTGTGAGGCTGAGGGCTCCGCACTGGAGATAATTCCCGTGATCGCCATCTCATGTCTGCCTTCACAACTGCTTCGCTCGACTGAGCGTTGTCATCCTCTGGCATTCAGACACTGTCAACATGGATCATGACAAGCAGTCCTTCGGATTGACAAGTAGGATATATGTTAGTCACCTCTTCTCGAAGTAGCTTTGAGAGCAATCTTCCCGAAGGCTAAGGCTGAGCTTTTCTTACACAGAGATCGCGATCAACCGAAGATGGCCTTGCACATGTTGATTTGAATCGTAACGTGGACGCACTGTATGTCGAGAACGTTCTTTAACCACCTGTCCGACAGTTTCGCTAACCTTCTTGCCCTTCCAGCATTGAGAATCCCCTCGGCCACCTCACTCCCGAGCAACTGTTACGAGATGTTCGCGATTTCGCTCGGTCCAAGAATCTTGAACAGTACCTCGACCTACTGAAGAAGGGAGCTCAGATTGCGAAAGACCCTCGATTCTATGAGGCTGTACGGGGAATCACAGAGGAGGAGAAAAGAGCATTGCGCGATGAAGAATACCATCGCTTCCGGCAGCCGAAAGCGCTCTACTTCACAGTCATAATCTGTTCTGTTGGAGCTGCCGTACAGTGAGCGGGCAATCTGGAAGTACTTTGTGGATTGAAGACAGCTGATGGTGACATTGCACTTAGGGGTTGGGATCAAACAGGATCGAACGCCGCGAATCTCAATTGGCCAGACCAATTCCATGTCGATACTAAGAGCGGCGCCAGCGGCACTTGGATTCTAGGACTCGTGAATGCTGCTCCATACTTTGCGTCGGCTTTTATGTGAGGTTTGTAATCTTCCTACATGCGCTAAGCTAACCATGTTCCCTATGCAGAGGTTGTTGGTTATCACATCCATTGAATCATCGCTTTGGACGACGCGGAACCATCTTCTTTTCGGCTATTTTCTGTTGTCTATCTGTTATAGGCTCTGCTTTTACCCAATCATGGCCACAGCTATTCGCTTGTCGCCTGCTACTGGGGATTGGGATGGGGACTAAAGCATCTACGATACCCGTGTTTGCAGCCGAAAATTGTCCTGCTTCTATCCGTGGAGGACTGGTCATGGGTTGGCAGCTATGGGTTGCTTTCGGAATTTTCATGTGAGTACTGGGTAATGCTTCTCACCAGGTTGTTGCTGACGTGCTGAATCACAGGGGCTTCTCCGCGAACCTTGCGTTGTACCAGACTGGAAGAATTGCTTGGCGTTTACAGCTTGGATCTGCGTTCATTCCAGCTGTCCCGCTGATAATTGGAATTTATTGTTGTCCTGGTAAGTTGCAAATCGAGAAGGTCGGAATTGAGGCTTACGTCATATAGAATCGCCTCGTTGGTATATCAAGAAGCACCGCTATCAAGACGCGTTCAACTCACTTAGACGCCTTCGTAATACACCTCTCCAAGCAGCCCGTGATCTCTACTATATTCACGCCCAGGTGAGACTTGAAGAGATCATGCTTGGCGACGGAGACATACAGAAGATGGACGGCAAGCAACACTTCACTAGTAAAGGGAGATATCTTGCACGGTTCATTCAGCTCTTCACTATTGCGCGTGTACGGCGCGCAACACTCGCAGCATTTGTGGTTATGATAGCTCAGCAAATGTGCGGTAGTAAGCGGCCCTGATTTTACTGTAGACAAGCAGCAGCTTGTGCTAACGGACTGCTAGTCAACATCATGGCGTTTTATTCCTCCACGCTCTTCACACAGGCAGATGCGAGCGTCAGGGTCTCTCTTTTCGCGTCGTGGGGCTTTGGGCTTATCAATTTTGTGTAAGCACCAACGACCAACACTTCCTCGAATCTCGCTTAACATGTGCACAGATTCGCTTGGCCTGCCGTTCGCACCATCGACACATTTGGGCGCCGCGCTTTACTACTTTTTACATTCCCGCATATGGCTTGGACGCTGCTGGCAGCAGGTGCATGTTTTTACATCCCTCAAAACAGCCACGCCCACGTACCAGTTATTGCACTTTTCGTATATCTGTTCGCGGCATTTTATTCGCCGGGTGAAGGGCCAGTTCCGTTCACCTATTCTGCAGAAGCGTTTCCTCTTTTTCACCGCGGTATGATACTCCTTATCTTGTTTTGGCTGCATAACTGACTTTCAATAGAAGTAGGAATGAGTCTGGCCGTTGCTGTGAATCTGTTCTTTGCCGGGGTGCTCACTCTCACATTCCCAAGAATGACGGCTGTTTTTGGCCCTACAGGTGCTTTAGGGTTCTTTGCGTGAGTATAACCTCGTCCTAATGCTTACCATGAAGATGTACTGACCACTACTCTACTGCAGAGGACTGAATGTTATGGCGTTCGTGATGATATTCCTATGGGTGCCAGAGACGAAGCAACGAACCCTTGAAGAACTTGATTATATATGTAAGTGAACCTCAAAACTCTCCAACTAGCACCACGTACTGATTCGGGATACATAGTTGGTGTTCCAACTCGGCGACACATGCAGTATCAAGTCACCGAGGTCCTACCTTACATTTTCCGTCGCTATGTCTTACGTAAAGATGCCGAGTTGCGTCCGCTATATAAGTTTCAAAATTCGTACTGATATTTAGCATCTCGGGGCGACATGCAAGGGTATATTATTATATCGTATCGTCTTACGCTGGTGGGCGTTGCCAACAGTGTAATAGCTGTGTCCATATCCCTATATAATGAACGAAAAGAGCTTGGTCAAGTCTGCGGTAACCCTATTGTAGACTGTAATCATAGCTGCCATGAAACCTACTGTGCCCCCAAGCGTTTGAAACATGACCTGGTGGCAGTGTATGATTGAGGAACCGTAGCTTATATTCCCTTTTATGGGCTTAGCAGTTGGTCTCATCTCCGCTATATGGAGTCGTCTCCAACGAGTCAGGCGGACGCCATGTGGCACCCGGATCGGCAGGGTCTAGGCCATGTCCAACGAGGGATTTTGGCGTTGCCTGGTGAGGCCAGAAAGTGTCAGCTACAAAGGCTGAGTGTACTTCTTGTACCGAGACACTTACAATATCAAAATATTATACAATATATGTTATATGCCATCGTGATCGGGACTTGTGGTTCTCTGCCTAACAAGTCAGGCTGAAGGGTGCAGCATTTGAAGTGAGGAAAGTGGCTTGCTGTCGGGCGACGTAGCCGCCTGCAAGCCCCATCGTCAAGCCCGCCTACAGCTGCCCAACTATGACTGTTCTCTGACAGCTCCTGCTCTTCATCACTTCATCTACTTCAATCATCATCTATGTTTATCATTAAAGATGTCAGCAGCACCTCCAGTAGGCAGTCCAACACCGCGCATTGCGCATCTATGCGACGTAGTCCTCGAGAACCTGCGGAGTCTCGCAGACACGTCAGTCAGTGCGGACGATACAGTCAAAGCCTTCCGAAGCGAGATTCAAACCTTTCGTAAATTCCTAGATCTTATTGAACGGGTTCGGCGTGCAAACCCACCTCGGATGGCTTTTGAGGATGATCATTTCAACGATGTGAAAGCTTTGCTGGATAGATGCCGGTCTACGCTTTCGCGACTTTGTGAGCTATTAGCGGGTCTGAGAGGGAAAAATTACGAGGCTGCCTCGCCTGACCCGTCTCGCGAGCTGAGGTGGGACTTGAATGCGCCTGAAATTTCTGCCCTGAGAACTAGTATGGGCTTCTATACACAGACGCTACAGATGTCATTGCAGACTGTCAAATTGTGTGACTTTAATTCTAATTGATCCACATCACTCTGGCTGACTGAATCATATAGGGTATATCAGTGGAAAAGCCAACTTCCACAGGACGGCATCTATTTCCAACACAAAGGCCTGTCGCAGGCGATTCAGACTCTTAGAGACTCAATGGCCAATAGGGAAGGCATCCCTGCTAGAGATCCACAACAGAGTCCACTTGAGGAAGGCACTTTCATGTATGATATAGAAAAGTGTATTTTCTCAGCGGAGGCCATCATGAGTATAACCACCACTACAGTCTACGATGATCTCGCTTCACCTTCTTCACCCTATCGACCTGAACCGCTGAGGACTGGAATCTCTCGTGATGCTTCGTCCGATAGTAGATCTCCAGTAAGTCCTTTGAATCAAGATGACATGCCTTCTCCGCTTAGGCTAGGTCCACCGCAACTTGGCGCAGATCGAAATAGAAATCTTGTATCAGGGGACGGTACGAGTCCGACAGTCTTCGAGCTGGATGCCTCCCCGTCTCTTCGGTTGTCGAAACCTCGTGAACAAGATTGCGTCCTACGAGATCGAAGAGCAAAGTCAGGTCAAACCAATAGTCCAAACATTGTTGAAGAGACTCGTTCTTCTCATCGAAGCCATCAGCCAGATACGCAATCGCCAGATCGAACAGAAGAATCGATCTCAAGGCCGCAAAGGAAAGCAGTAGCCTCTGGTGCCTTCCAGAAGAGGTCCGACGTTGCAAAAGACTCTCAAATCCTGTTCCGTATCAGTGACATCCAGAACGAGCGAGGTGGCAATTCTGACTCCGATGGTGGTTCGTTTATCGACCCTGAGCCCGACTTTGAAGATGGCTTTTCTGCTATCGTGTATCTTGAACTCATTACTGCCGCTCAGCAGGATTTGCAGAGTGAGCTTGATGCAGGTAGATACGACAAGGCGGAGCAAATCCACCGAAAAGCTATGAAATATTACACAGACAGAGAAAAGAAATTGAACATACCATTCGAGAATCAGACTGAGATGCACGAGATTCTTGCGGATATATATCATAAACAGGGTCAGCTAGACAAGGCCAAGCGAGTTCTAAATCGACTCTTAATGCAAGAAAAGACGGAAACAGACCGGAAGTGGAGGTTGTATCATACTTTAGCCGAGATTTTCAAAGCGCAAAATAGGCTTCCTGAAGCTGAGAAGTACGCTAAGCGTGCCTACATAGGAAGGGAGAAATCTTTGGAAAAAGGCAACAGGCTGATCCTCCAATCTGTCAGCTTACTTATCAGTATATACGAGCAACAAGGTGAGACAGAGACTGCGGAAGCCTTCAAGAAGGTCTACCGTTCAGAAAGCGCACTGTCTCTGCAGCCACGTTTATCAAGAGATCGAACGGATGTCGGATCTTATCGGTCAGGCAGCATCATCTCTCACCAGTCTCAACCGGCTTCCACCTCCACGAATCGAGAGGATGCAATCCTGAACAAGAATCGGGTTCGCTGGGCCCCAGATGCTTGGGGAGATGCATCAAGCATCAATGCACATACGAAATCTGGAGAGACTCCCATGATAGCCGCTATTGTGACGGGGGATGATGAGCTGGTACGGCTTATGCTCCAGAGAGGAGCAGACGTCGAAGCTAGATGCGCAGATCAGATGACACCGTTGATGCACGCAATAAGTCATGGCTACAACTCCATTGCCGAGCTACTTCTGAGCCACGGAGCACAAGTTGATGCACCAACATCAGGATGGACACCTTTACACAGAGCAGCCGATCTAGTCAACATCAGTATGGTAACCACACTGCTGGCACATGGTGCAGACATTGAAGCCAAGAGCCCAAAAGATTTCTCACGCAAGAAGCATCCTTTAGGTGTGCTGAAGTCATCAAAGGTGGATGATTCAGACGATGATCACTCTTCGTCCACTGATCGGGGGTGGACACCTCTTTTGCGTGCTGCCTGCAATGGTGAAGACAAAATGGTGCAATTGCTGCTCGACAAATCAGCAGACATCGAGGCCAGGAATCCGACCAATGGCACTCCCCTTATCGTTGCCTGCGAAAGACACCACGATGCGGTCGTTGATATGTTATTGATCAACGGCGCGGACGTGCATGCTGAGGATGACTTTGGCTGGAAGCCTATACATAGAGCACTAGTCAACAAGGGTGGAGAACTAATTGCTGGCCTCCTCCTCAGCCGGGACGCCAATGTCAACGCACATGATACCTATAGAAAAACACCACTTCATCACGCCATTGAAAAGGGTGATGATCAAATGGTACGTTTCCTGCTCAATGCAGGCGCCGATATCGAAGCGAGAGACATTGCAGAAAGAACGCCGCTCCATACAGCCATCGAAGCAAGGCTTGAGGTCATGGTACACATCCTTCTCGACAACGGGGCTGATGCAGATGCTATGGATAAAGGCGGGCGGAACGCTTTAGTGGCGGCAACTCATGCACATAGAAAGTCCCCGGAGATCATTGCTCTTCTATCGAAGGAGAAGAAAAGAAGGAAGAGCGCTAATATCCCTAAGCGGGGGAGTATTGGTCCGAGCATTGAAAGGGATCCCTGCNAAGAAAAGAAGGAAGAGCGCTAATATCCCTAAGCGGGGGAGTATTGGTCCGAGCATTGAAAGGGATCCCAGCAGGAAGGCATCGGTGGGTACTGCGTNCATGCACATAGAAAGTCCCCGGAGATCATTGCTCTTCTATCGAAGGAGAAGAAAAGAAGGAAGAGCGCTAATATCCCTAAGCGGGGGAGTATTGGTCCGAGCATTGAAAGGGATCCCTGCCTTCGGTCTCGAGAACGTCTTCTTCGAGTTCTTGGTGGTCTATTCGATCGAATAAGCAGAAGCGGTAATTGTTTTGGAAGAAGTAAGTTGACTCTAAGTATTCTGCACTATGAGGACTAATGGGAATCACGCAGTACAGCCCTTGAATTAACCCTTGCGTTCGTTTAAACTTTTTGTGTTTCAATGTTTGCTTTCGTGCAACTATACCCAACCCCACTGAGCGATATGAGCGGACCGGAAGATTTCATCCTTTTCTGGCATGTTGAAGGTTTTGTCGATGAACTTGGTGAGATCATGAATGAAATTTTCCTCGTTGAATCTTCCCGTGTTAATAGTGTTTTTGAACAACCATTTATGGTTCACGACGTAGCTATTCATATAACACTCTAATAATCCAACACTGGCGCTGTATATATCCATCGTCTTCCCACATTTGATTCGGTCTGAAGAGGTGAAGCTGAATGTGGGATCAAGCAAGATGCTGCAGACGTATAGGTCATTTCAATACCAGTGATACAATCATTGGATTTCGACTCAACAAGTCTATATAATGTAAACCATTGCCCGTGTCAGGTCGTTAGTAGCTCGTTGAGAATGATAGTAGTAGGTACTTGTATGCATTTGCTAGCTAGGGGTTGAAAGTGAAACAAAGCAGGGATTTCGCAAAGGAGCAAGAGACATCATCACTCGGCAACGTGGACTGGTTGGTTCCTCGCCACCACGATCCGAAGTCATTGTCACGCACTCAAACATCAAATGATCCTTGTGCTTGTTTATAATCTCCATCTGTAGCCTCAATAAGACCGATTTTGTCTTCCTGATCTTAGCCAACATCGCTCTGATATATTGTGTATTGTTGAACAATATGCAGTCTGAGAATACAGTCTGAGAATATACAGTCTGAGTCTGATATCATCTCTTTAAGGCGTCTCCCATCGTTTTGCAGCTCTTTGCTCTCCTGTCCTCGCACATGTATTACCGTGTTTTTCTTCCTCGGCTCCCCGTTTCTATATCTTGACTGCGGGCTGGGCTTGAAGTTGGTGAGGAATGCAAGGGGCGGAGATGATCTCTCGCATTAGCTTTCTCCTTCAGTTGGCACCCAACCAATCTATTGACGGCTTGCTGGCGCAACACGATGTGCCCATCTCCAAACCGTGGTGACTTTCTCATGTACTCGGTATAACCCATCTTGACCATCCAGGTTATAGATCACAATCGCTATGATCGTCTTAAGGGTTGGTAGCATTGCCTTAAGCCCATAAAGAGGCCTCACTAGGACATTCAAGGTAAAAGGCGAACCATTTCAACTTCTAGATTCTCTTTTGTGGATATCAAGTCAGAGAAGAAGCTATGTCAACGCTCGAGCTTGGGTACGTAGTTGTGGGTGTCATCTTTCCCAAAGAGAAGCTGACATGGTACAGTATAAGTGGACATGCTGGAATATGCACCTTTACACTGTTGCCCTGTCGAGGACCTACTCACACGCAGACCGCTGTAATGACTGCGAATGCTCTGCATGGGAAGGTGATCCCGACCGTCCTCCCCGTAGTTGTGGTTAGCTTAATTTTTAGGGTAGGACGGAAAGTGTCTTCAATAATTCCACGCTGAGAATAACCACTTCACCCATTGGTTTGTTCATTACCATTTGTTGGCCACAAGTTTATAGACGTTGCTGCGGTTTGGGTATACAAGGGATAATAAGTAGCAGCGCTACGAAGTCGCCGTCATGAATCCTCAAATGTACGTCAACCAAAGCCCATAGTCAGCAGGCACGAGACCTGCTGCCTTCGCATTGAAGCCATACTGACTCTCCGATTTCAATAGCACCAACCTGATCATCATCTTGGGCATGATGCAGGTATCCAAGAAGATCCCTTTTGAGGACCCACAAGTCCTGATGGGCGTCCGTGCTCTATACATTGTATCGAACTTAATAATTGTCGGCATCTACCTATACATGCAGCAGAAAATCAATGCGAAGAAAGGTAGTCCAGCATTACTCTTGGCTCATATTCACATTGCGCTGATGACAACCTTCAAAGACCTTACCACCCTAAAATACGTTGAGCCACCGCCCATGGGTAGCTCTGAAGAGCCCAAGCTCATAACTACAACTGTACACTCGTACGACCTGCAACAACTTCGTGGGTTGTTCAAATCGCAGCTCATGGGTGTTGGGATGATGGCTGTCATGCACCTATATTTCAAATACACCAACCCACTCCTCATCCAATCGATCATCCCTCTCAAAGGCGCCTTTGAGGGCAATCTCGTTAAGATCTATCTGTTTGGGCAACCCGCTGTTGGGGATTTGAAGAGACCATGGAAGGCTGCTGGAGGTCTCATGGGCATGGGAGGGGCAGGGGAGCCCAAGGCTGACAAGAAGAGCATTGAGCAGGCAGAGAGAGCCGGTAGCGGGGGCGTTAAAGAGGAGTGAGAGACCTGCGTGGACTTAGAAAAGGGACACATGCTAGCATTTACGCGTGTTGTGCTCTGTAAATTTAGTGATGTGTATAGATCTAGGTGTAGGCCTTGCCGCGCCATTCTGAGTCTTGGTCCCTGCACATGTGCGCTCATGTCGAAGCATGTTGGGCTTTGTATTGAGAGTCTTGCGCTGAACTAGTTGAGTTGGAAGTTGCTATTGTAAGCTAAAGACGTAGAATATCAGTAGTGCTAGATTCACAAGACAAGATTCCTTCCATCTGAGATAGAGCCACTAAATGCTTTGAGCAAGAACAGCTCCAATATTTATCTGTTTACAGGGAAGCACAAACGGTATGAAATACTAAACTCTACTATACACCACCTCTATATTACCATGAGTGAAAGACCATCTACACCTCCGCCTGCAGCGGCGTCAAACCCCAGCATACCCCAGAGATCGCCTCTAACGCCCGAACAAGTGAAGAAGATAGTTCGTCTACGACCGATACGATGAGCTACCTAGCTAACGAGCTGCTTAGGAAATAAATCGACTGAAGGCCAAAGCTCTCCGAGATCAACGCGAAGCCGAAGCTCGCAAAAAGAACCCACCCACCCTCAACCGCACTCCCAGCAACCTTGCAGCAGGCCAGAAGCGACCTTACTCTGCAACCACATCCAATGTCCCTTCGACTCTACGAGATGGCCGAAGTACGAAGATCCAGGAGTCTGGTGGTTTCCGTCCACTGGACGAGATCCAGCCAGCACGCAACTTTACAAAATACGTGGAGTATGACTTCAGCAAGATGACGGATACCAAGGGCGGCTTCTTGACTGTCGAAGATGATCCACATAATAAGGCCTTGCATGCGAAGAACCCAGAGGAGAAGCCGGCGCATATGACAATGAAGGAATGGGAACGTCACCAACTGCTACGGTCTTTGCGGGAGCAGAAAGCTGGACCCTTCGAGCCCGGGCTAAGCGTACTCAAGAAAGAGGAGAATAAAGTGTGTCGGGAATGTGGGAGCCTAGAAATAGATTGGAAATGGGAGGAGATATTTGGGTGCGCAGTGTGTAACACGTGCAAAGAGAAGCTGCCCGACAAATATAGTCTCCTGACGAAGACGGAGGCAAAGGAGGATTACCTACTTACAGACCCAGAGCTTAAGGATGAGGAACTACTGCCGCATATAGAACGGCCAAATCCGCACAAGTCTACGTGGAACAACATGATGCTTTATCTACGGTATCAAGTTGAGGAGTACGCGTTCGAGAAGAAGTGGGGATCAGCTGAGAAGTTGGATGAAGAGTTTGTGAAGAGGGAGGGGGAGAAGAAGAGGCGGAAGGAGGTCAAGTTTAAGAGCAAACTTGACGAGTTGAAGAAGAAGACGAGGGTGGAGGCATACAGGAGGAATAGGCGGGGTGAAGAGGGTGGGGAATTTGGGGATGATGTTGGAAGAGGTGGGAAGCACACTCATATCTGGGGCAGAGCAGTGGAGGGTGAAGATGGTGTGAGTGTGAAGTCGTGCGTGGACTGCGGTATGGAGGTTGAGGAGTTAGAGTTCTAGATACGTTGATGGCACGTGCTGTGTCTGGAGAGAGCATTGCCCAATGTACGCTCCTATTGAAGCCCAACGCTTAGACTCGGATAATTTATAACGAGCCTTGTGTATGAACCGCTCTCCAGATATGGAAAATGTAGATATTTGCTTGCGTTTTCTGAAAGAATGATTGTTGATAGACGTTATTGGGGTGCCTGGTGTACAGCGGAATTCCACTCAGCCCTATGAACACTAGCGTGTAAACCAAACTTGAATCCATTGAGCTCAGCGTCAATACTCTTACCCGTCAACACCAGAAATTGGTCTGTCTGAATACGGAGCTGCTTCTTGCGACAAAACCTCTCGCCAAACATAATTGTACTATAGGGGTTTATCCGTTACCTGTGTCCTCACTCTCGGTTGCAGGCGACTCATTAAACCATAGTCTGGACCTCTACTACAACCCGCGCAAAATACCCCGAAAAAACGCTCGTGCAGCTATACGAACAGCGTTCCGCGAGTCGATCATCATAAGCGGGAAATCTACTCATGGTTTTGCAGCTGTAAGAGTCGAGGCGATCAATGGCATGGCAGAACTCCGCTGGCATGGGGGGCAGCGGAGGGAGTGCCGGAGGGGGGAGCGAGGCAGGTAATGGTGGAGGTCAGCCGCAGGGGACCGAATACACACTACAAGGTGAGGAGCTCATAGTGGTCCAGTGCCACGAGTCGAACCATCGGCAGAATGCTTTACCCATGCATTGACTAACAATCTTCTGCTGGAAGGTGTAATGCGTTTCCTACAGACCGAATGGCATCGACATGAGCGGGACCGAAACGCTTGGCAAATTGAACGAGCAGAGATGAAGTCACGAATAGGGAAGCTGGAGGGAGACGGGCGAACGAACAAGCGACTGCGGGAGTCAATGGACAAACATATTAGGATACTGGAACACGCATTGAAGAAGGAAAGGGAGAAGACGAAGAATCTGCAGAACGGAGGGCAAACGGAGGATCAAAAAGAAGACAAACAAGATACAAAGCAAGGCGTAAAAGCGGAGACGAAACGTGGGTTCATCAGCAGGCCTTCAGTCCCTTCCATCTTCGCTAACAAATGACACTAGCTAAACCTCTTAAACCCCATAACTCCTTTCTAGACCTCGAGAACGAAGAGTCGAACTCGCCGAATATCAGACATGAGCAAGAGAGAGACAGATCGCGCTTATACCTTGGAAAATGCATTGAGGAGGTCTCGTACCATGTTTTATCTTACAATCCACAACAACAATATAACGAAGAGCAAGAACTGGTGCTACAAAACCATCAATACGCAAACAATCAGCAATCACAACAACAAGCACAACCGCCGCAACAGCAACAACAGTCACTGGAGGACGTCTATGTCCAGCAAAGGCAAAAACAGCAACCGAACAACATCGGTATATTAGGACCCTCTCCTCTACCACATCATCAACCGCCACCTATACCTCGAGTCTCCGACATACCAGCACTCTCGCGTGGCTCACAACAATCAGAGCAGTCGACTTACATGACCCGGAGCCTCCCTGAACGACATGCGCAGTCGCAGAATCCTCCTCTAACCGCTATTGACAGGTCTAATCAACCTCGTTCAAGCTATGGTTTTCCGGATCAAGAGTCGCAAGCAGAAAAGGTGACACATAGCTATGATGCTTATGGCCGGCCGGTACCTGCAAGAGACGAAGAGGAACATCAACGAATATCCGAGGAGCCAGACGTTGCAGATACTGACGGCTGGAATTTCGACGATCCAGAACCCCCTGCCAAAGATGACAGGCCGGCGCCTGATCTATCTGCTCCCAAACGCCTTGACACAGACCCATTCCCTAACGCGAATGAAATATCTCTCAAATCTCCTCCCCGTGCCGGATTAGGTTCACATAGGAGAAAAACATCATTGACTAGGAGACGGCAGAGCGATGGATCACATGAGTTGAGGGATCTGTCGACATCACAAGGTGGAGGCAGCTTCAATGATGGCCCCGGAGAATTCAAGCCCCGCTTCGCCCTTCGAGGGCACCTTGACGTCGTACGTTCAGTGATCTTCACTGGCGGAGGAAGCCCAGCGCAACCAGAGATCTGCACAGCTGGAGACGATGGTATGATAAAGAGGTGGACAGCTGGAAGCGCACCACACAAAGTTGAGGATATGGACCTTAAATGCGACCATACTCATCGGGGTCATGTTGGTGCTGTGCTTTCGCTCGCTGCTTCACCCGCGTACCAGCCGTTCTCGAACGGAGGCAGAGCTCAAGGAGACGGTTGGGTCTTTTCGGGCGGACAAGATGCCACTGTACGGGTGTGGGAGAGAGGGAGGGTCGATCCTAAAGCAACAATGGATGGACATACGGATGCTGTTTGGACAGTGTGTGTGCTGCCCGGCACCACCGCATCAATACTCGGAGACCAGTCACACCACCATGGTGGGCCAGATCGGACCATACTTGCCTCGGGCGCTGCCGATGGGACAATACTTGTTTGGGCCGTGAGCTCACCGCCACAGCTCTCATCACCACAAACAGGATCAAGGAGAGGACCAGGGGCTAGTCGAAGAGCGAACTCCGTATCCTCGGGCTCAAATTTCCCATCATCGCCCCAACCAAATACCGCTACCACAAGACCGTTCCAACATATCCTTGTCCATAGAATCGAGCGGGCAGATCGCCCGTCCCCTACATGCATAAGTCCTCTTTCAATGAACGGCGATACCTTTGTCGTTTCCTTCGCCGACGCTTCCGTCTTAATATACGGTACACGCACCGGCGAAGAGATGGTCGGAATGGCAAGTCTTGAAACCTTTGATGGAACTCCTGCCACAGGCGTCAATGCGGTAGCGGCTACAACAGTCGGTATGGAGGGTACGATGAGCTTTGACAACGGAAGAGCGGTGTCGGAAGACGATAACGTAGTCCATGGCGCAACGGGCTCGAGCAGTGGCGTGGAGGGCACGATCATAAGCGGACATGAAGATCGCTATATCCGCTTCTTCGACGCCAATAGCGGTATGTCATCTCCACTCTTCCAACATTACGAGCTATGTCATTCTAATCTGCAAACAGGTCAATGCACCTACAATATGGTCGCACACTCCTCCGCCATCTCCTCCATCTCCCTCTCGCCCTCGGGCGCCGAACTCGTCTCCGCCGGCCACGACGCCAGTCTCCGCTTCTGGTCCCTCGAGAAACGCACCTGCTACCAACAAATACCCAGTAACCGCCTCATGCGCGGCGAAGGTGTCTGCAGCGTCGTATGGAGCCAAGACGGCCGCTGGGTCGTCAGTGGCGGCGGAGACGGAGTCGTCAAGGTCTTCTCTCGAGAAACGCCCCGGTAAACGAACGATTCGCTGTCTCAAAAAGGCCCTCCTCAACTCCACGTGTTGTAGATATCTAGTCAGCGGTGCTTTTTTATTATCTTCTTCTTCTTGTACTATTCCCTTTCTTCTCTATTTTTGGGCCCAACTCATTCATTCGCATGAAAACTTCTTTGGCGGAGAAAACAGCGCGCATCATAACCTTAACGCATACGCATACGCATTTGATACCACGGGATGCTCTTATTGTGAGAGCAGAGAGAGCAAGCAAGCCAGCAAGCAGTGTGGGTGTAGGCTCGTTCCATGGGCTGGAAAAATATTTCATATCACTGGACTGGGGAAAGGGGGGGGAGGGTTCGATTCTTGTTACTAGTGTTTTTTTGTGTGTGATATTGATGTGTAGTAGACAGAGATGCATGATATGGAATGGAGTCTGATATATTCGCTCAAAAGAAAGGGGTGCATTGATTATTGAGTGTTCGACTTGTGAGAGATGGTAGAGACGAGAGACAAATCATTTATCATTATCTTATTTACAGTGACCGGAAAATA
Organism: Cladonia metacorallifera KoLRI002260; assembly: GCA_000482085.2. Classification (NCBI taxonomy): domain Eukaryota; kingdom Fungi; phylum Ascomycota; class Lecanoromycetes; order Lecanorales; family Cladoniaceae; genus Cladonia; species Cladonia metacorallifera. Next base: position 104,352 of record KI911121.1, on the reverse strand, counting down.
CGACTTTTAAATCCTTCCCGCAAACAAGATGTCGATATTTCTCCATCATAACCATACTCTCCAGCATCCGAGTACCTCTCCCTCCCTCAAGCCTTTGGCGTCACCGTCTCGCCAGTCGCAGCTCCCCCACCCACTCTATTCTTCCTCGCCAACCTCAACCCCCCAACAAGCATAATCAACGCCTCCACGCCCAATATAACCGCCAATGTAACCATCGCCCCGATGACACCCGCGACAGCCTTACTGATCCCACCACTCCCACCACTTCCACTTCCGCTTCCTCCCACGACGGGCCCGGGATTGCTGTCCGGACTGGCACAAACGCCTGTAGAATTTCCACATGCTTGACACCACTGGCTCTGGCTCCCTACAGCAAAGGCGTTCATGCCGTTCACGAAATCGTTCCATGAGAGGGTGGTGTTTGATTGGCCAAAGAGGGGGTAGGCGACGGGGATGGAATTATTCCCCGTGGTACCGTTATGGAAGAGGAAGCGGACGCTCAGATCTTCAACAGCGGGAAAAGGTTCTGGTGCTGCGGTGGTGAAGAGTTCGAATGTCATCGTCGAGGCATAATCCGGGATGCCGTAGAATTCTGGATTCGCGCTCGTGAGGTTTGCGAGGCCGAAGAAAGATTGAAAGCCGCCGTAGGCACCGAATTGGATGTTCAAGGGGGCTTTCCCGCCGGTGGTGACAGTACTGTTGAGGGCTTGGAGGATTTGAGCGGCGAGGGTTGCGCCTGTGATGGCGCGGATGGGGTCGGAGGCGTTGTAGGCGAGGTTGAATTCGTGGGTGTCGGCTAGAGTGCGGATTTGGAAGAGGGATGAGTTTGTGAGGAGGTTGGAGGATGGGATGGTGGAATTGTGGATTTCTGCTACGTTGATGTAGTCGAATACTAGGAGACTTGAGTTAGTGGGGGTCGCGAAGGAGGGTAGGAGCAGGCTTAGGGGGCGAACTTGAGTAGGCATTCTTGAAGCTGGTTTGGTTCGACGCAAATGTAGAGTTGATGACGGGTTCCAGAGAGGTGTAGAAGCCCATTGTGCTGTTCTCCAAAGCCATGTACTCGGGAGAGTCAAAATAGTTGTTCGAGCTGACGATTGCTTTTGCGCAATTGTCAGAGCCTTGGAGCCATGCACTGTCTTCACTGCCGGTCCCCGATGTAACGGTTGCTACGGGTATGATTTGAAAGCCATTCAATGGCACCTGCACAACTGTTCCATTGCCCAATGTTTGGGATCCTAGCGTAGGGCCGACTGGTGGATATAGACCTTGCAGGAAACCCAAGCAGGAGGGCATGAGGACGTCGTCGAGAGGAGCGGAGGCAATGATTTGGGCTTGTTTGACAATGTCTGGTGCAATGCCGTGGATCTGGGAGGTGGAGCCATTGGCGATGTACTGGTCACGGAACCAGGTGCCAGAGGAGAAGACTTCGCTATAGCCTAGATCTGTGAGCAAGGTGGGTGGTGTAGCTTTAGCTGTTCGGTCGCCATGGCGGGAGAAAATATAGAGACCTAAGATAGTCTCTGCTGCAGATGAAAGAGAAGGAAGAAGAGTCAACGGTAGCAGTGCCTGAGGACGCATGTTGGCGAAGGGAACACGCCACAGAAGCGTGCAGGAATAACAGAGGAATAGCAATAGCTGGAAGAAAAGGAGATGGGGGAGTAGGGTCTCTGGTCGTGAAGATATACGATTGCAATTTTTTTAGTCTTATCAGTTACTCGAAGGTCACATTAAATGGCCGTCAATTTGAAAGGTGGGATGGTGGGGCTGGCGGCGAGAGCGGAGATCCCAGGCCTCACTAAGAAGGTGCCCAAGAGGTACCGCCCAACTGCTAGTACTCTCATGGTTAGCTGAGACCGACGTCAAAACACTACTAGCAAGGAAATAGCAAATAGGAGAGATGTGGCTTTATATCGTAAATCTCTTGCTTGTTGCCGCATAGTGAAGTCGGTAAAGAGTGTGCTGAAGAGGACTGGATAATCAGGCCTCGTAACGAAACCGTACCGCTAAATTAGCGCATGAATCTACTCACAGCCTCTGTATCATTTGCTTCCAAACAAAAAGATGCCGTCACGTTTTGAACATGTTCCACTCCACGAGTCAATTTGGCAAGTATAGAGCCGCTATATGAATTCGAGGCATATGAGCCTTCAATGGACGAAGGGTTCAGAGGTACGATGGCTCTGGACTGCAGTGCCATTCATATGGATCAGTCACTTATCCGCCGTACGAGGTATCTGTCCTTCACTGCACTCCTGGTAAGTTAGGTAATTTCTGTGAAAGACGTGCATATTTCTGCTGCCTATTATGTTTTTGGTCATATGATCCTCGTCACAGCAATACCCGAGTGTCAGCACCAGGAGCATCAAATCCAGGATGGCTACTTATCCAGAACCCCTGGTCTTCAATCCCCAGTCAGAGCATACACAAACACTAATCCTTCTGCACGACCGCGCCGGATCAAATCGACATTTTGCTCTTGAGCTTCTTGAAGCTACTGACTCCGATAGTAACACTCTGCAGCAAGCCCTTCCTGGCATGAAGTTCATATTTCCTACTGCGCTAAAGCGCCCTTCTACTATGTTGGACGGCTACCCTATTGCTTCCTGGTTCGACTGCTCTTTGCCTATTGATCCCCATGAGCTGTCGAAATGTCAAACTCAGGGACTCAAAGGAGCATCCCTAATTATCCATCGTCTCCTAGATGATGAAGTACCAGTGGTTGGAATTGGAAATGTCTTTCTTGGCGGACACGGTCAGGGTTGCGCAATGGCACTGTATGCGCTCCTCACATACAAATCAAGCGTTGGAGGGATGCTGGGTGGTGTCATCGGACTCAATGGCTGGTTGCCAATGCAGAAGACTTTGAATGATTTTGCACTTGAAATGAAACGTATCAACGACAGGCCGCTCAACAATGGGGAAAAGGAGCAAAGGATTATATCGGTTGAAGCACATCGAGCTCGAGCTATTGGGTTTTCAAGAGGCCTAATCGCACTTCCGCGACCCACCTTTATCCTCACTAACGACAACTACCTATCCTTCTTTCTAGCCCACGGTCAAGCGGATGAAGAAGTCCCTATCAGTCATGCCAGAGAAGCTGCTATTACTCTAGCTCAAATGGCTATGAAGGTCAACCTCAAGGTGCATGAGGGTTTGGGACACGGTTGGAGAAATGGCGATGAGATTGATGATATCGTGCGATACATCAAAGGGGAGTCCGGCTTGATTGGGCTGCTGTATGACTCCGACTAATAAGACTTCGCTGGTCATCTGAAGGCACTCAACTCGTGCCTGTGCCAAGTTCACTGGGGCCGCTAAGAAAGATCAGGTCGGAAGCGTTGCCTGGTTGTCCAGATAGCGACGTGGAATTTTGATCGGAACTCGAGATCTTCAAGCCTGTAGGGTACAGGAAAATACCCAAATACTTGAGGGTCCCTGCCATGAAATGCTACCCATGAGCATATAAACCTCAAATTGCAGGACAAATGCTCCTTGCAGGTCCCACCATACAGAAGAAAACTTCAACTTTTACTAGAAATCTTACTCACCTGCAGGGACCCAACCAGGCATTCTCGATGACAGCAAGCAATCCTCTTCCAGTGCTCGCGCAGCCTGCCATAATGATTTGAAAGTTGCCGTATCATAGTCCGCCCAAGGTTTATATTCACCACCTGGCAGCACCCTGGGCCCAAAGTCTTTCAGAGTTAATATTGTGAGTGAGCATGTATCTGCGCCTTTCGTGAGCCAACTTCGGTCCCTTTCATACATATAATCATTGACCCAGTGGCCCCAAGCCTTGGATAGAAGAGGACTCTTACTAACGGTATACACAATTGGAACTTGCATCCACGGGTTCTTCGTCTTTGGCGGTGTGCTCCGTGGACGGAACTCGTACACTTTGTCCGGTTCGGTTATGCAATGTTCAATATATAAGGCTTGCACAGCGGCGAAGCAGTCTTCCACTAGGAATCGGGTTTGGAGTCGTTGTTCGCATCGCAGTCCCGCCGTCAGATTCGGGGTGAGTGGTGGCTCGGGAAGTGTTACGTTTGCGGGGAATGCTTCTCGATAAGTGAAATTGAGAGGCGAAGCAGAGCTGAGGGTCAGGAGGGCGAGGGCAAAGCACAACATCTATGTCCAGCTTCTTAAGGCTTTATCATGCTTGGAAACTTTGTGAGTGCTATGGGACCTCTGATGCCGCTTCAATTGCACGTCCGAACAAACCGGGAGCGTTCCTCTTTTATGGTTCTGGCTGGTTTTTGTGGCCCCAAGCTGACCTACCTAGGCTAAATATATTGTCTGAAAGATTGCATGCGATGCGTTACAGATCTCTAATGAGATCATCCGAGGGTTCAACTGTCCAATTATACTACGGTTTTCATGCAGGTGATCAGACCCCGTACCCCAGATTCTTTCAGCGCGCATCTGCGCATGCGCTTGGACTCACCAACTGTTCCTATCGCAGGATTAAGAGCCCCTGTCGCATCGGGATATATACCTCATTTGACGCTTGGGTCCGGGATAGGAAGCGCGAAGATTCTGGGGTTCTCGGGTGGGTAAATGTGTTACAGATTGAGTATGGCATTTGAGGACCGCATAATATTTGTTACAAAATGATCATGGAGGCTATGCTATGACATTCTAGCGAAATTCCTCGAAATAATACTTGTCCTGTTGAAGACAGCAAGTCGTTTGCATTATTATGAAGAGGTCAGCTATTGTTATTTTGCTGTAGCCGTCCTTCGAGGGTGGAATGTGGTGTTGAAATCCAGCTGTTTCACAAACCACGCATTGTGCAACTTCCACTCTTTCTTCGGGTCCGCAAGCTGCACCTGGTATGAATAGCATCAGCAATCCCATCTCCATTAAGGATCAAGAAAGTCCAAGAAAGACTCACCTGAAACCTCCTCAAGAAACTAGGAACCAACTTATAAATCTCCAATAGACTAATATTCTTCCCAATACACGTCCTCGCCCCCATCCCAAACTGCAACATACACCCATCCATCTTCTTCCTCGACTCTAGACTCGCCTCCAGCCACCTCTCCGGCCTATAAACCTCCACATCCTCCCCAAAAATCTCCGGCCGCCGATGTATAACCCACGCATTACACCCCACAATGGTCCCTCCCGGAATCATCTCCCCACAGATCTCAACGCCCTGTTTCGGAACCACGCGCTCGATAACCAGTCCTGGTGCAGGATGCAGCCGGAACGCTTCTTTGATACAAGCATCCAGATACGGTAGTTTCTGACTTTCAGCCCATGTCGTAGTAACGCGATCTTCTATCGTGCCGTTCTCAATTGCTTGATCTAATTCCACCATTAGTTTGGCGTAAGCACGAGGGTTCTTGCATAAGAAGTAGAATACGGCTGCGAGACTGATGGCAGTGGTTTCACTCCCCGCAAACGCCATGCTAACAGCCATCGTCAGCACTCTTCCATCATGGAAAAAGTCAGGGCGTTCTTCTTTGGCTTTGAGAAACATGGAGAGGAGATCGCCGCGGCGGTTGCCTGCGATGGGACCATCAGCTGCTGCGGTGTTGCCTTTGGATTTTTCGTGCTCGATTTCGGAGAGGCGTTCGGCCATGCGGGCTTTGGCGAATGTGACGACGGGGAAGGTGAAGGACATTATGTTGTGTTTGTCTAGGAAGCGGAGGATGGGGTTTTTGAGAAGGAGCCGGTCGAGGAGGGGGAGTTGGCCGACCTGTATGATGGCCAAGTTTAGTTGAGTGTTGCTGGGTTTGTTGGAGGGGGAAGGGTGGTGTTCGTACAGGTGCAACGTAACTGAATAGCTTTCCTAGATATCCTACCATTCCATCGACATCCTTACCGCTGTCAATGAAGCCGTGGCGTTTGCTGTAAGTGATTTCGCCGATGACATCAAAAGCATAATATTGTAGCCACTCCGCGAAATCGCAGACTTTGTTCTTGGAAGCGAACAAGGCTTCGGTCTGTTCTAGGTATTTCGCTGTTGTGATATCTACAGAGGGTTCGTATTGAACGAGCGAGGACATTGAGAAAGCGCTGTTGACGCAACGGCGGAGCTCGGCGTGATATTGTTCATCTGTTGTTGAGAAGAGGGAGGGAAGACGCTCGCCTTTTGACATGGCTTGTTGGACGGGGTAGAAATCGGACTTCATAGCATTTCAGCAACTACGTAGGCATCGTGATCATTGCGAACACTTACCTTTATGAATCCCTTGTTCAACCCATAGATCGTTTTCAACGCCTGCGGATTGGCAAATGATAAAGCATTAGGGCCATATCGTATGATATCACCGTGCTTTCTGTGAAGGTCAATGTGTGTGATATCTGGTCTCCTGCCTAGGACGTCAAAGAAACGCCACCAGTCTGTCAACGAGGCTAGGACTGGGCCTGGGTATTTTTGGAGGCCATTGTGGTAGCGGTTCTTAGCAAGGTATGCGATAGTGAGGATTAGGATTGCGGTTGGCCAATGCCGCAGTAGCGTGGATAGGATTTCTTCAATCATTTTGTGGAATGAAATAAATTCAATGAATTTCAGACGAAAACAGGAAGTAAGAGAGAGCTATTAGTGTCTAAGAGTGTTGTAGTCAAACAATTGAATCGTGTAACCCTTGGTCGTGAACCATCTCCATAGACGTATTTCTCAATTGAATGCCTTCCAGCCACTGATATTTATACTCGTACAGATCACTACGGACGGGTGTTTTTGCCATCTCTCTGTTTCGGCACATCCAGTTTACGACCTCCCGATGCGCACTGTAGCTCCTTCTGGTGGTACGCATTATCCCCACGCTCGATGATTGGTTTCGGCTGTTGGGAACCTCTTGACACAGCGGTCTGCCGGGAACCTTAAGGCGTTCCTTCCTCTGCCATATCTGCTACTGTCCGTGGGCCAGAGGACGGATCTAGCTATCAACAATTGGATCTCGACGGACGGCGGCAAAATAGAACGGCAATCGACAGACAGATGAAAGCCGTGTATGAATTAAGGTACTTGCATGACAGCAGAGCCAGCATGTTAGCCAGTCATAATTGACACCGGTTGGCTTGGTTGCTTGCTGGCCTGCGTCGGGTCAGATGCGGTCGAGAGGGGGTCGAGATTGCCGGCATCTGAGACTCTTCAACTGCCGTCAGCGTTTCTTCCTTGGTCTGCGGAGCCTCCGACACTCCAGCTTTCCACTTGCGAGCGACCTCTATTACCATCCTTGGGCTCGAGAAGGACATCGTGAGCTTTGGATTGCCCTGGTGTTATAGCAGGGACCTCTAATAATGAATGGAAGTCGTTGGTCCAAAGCTCATGGAATTGCGAGGTCTTTGTTGAGGGGGATAGGATGAAAGCTGAATATCGGCACCTAGAACCATATATGGAAGCTCTCTACCTTGGTATCATACGCAACGAAGTATAGCAGAGCATGGCCTCCATGATACGGAATAACATGATCGTTCATGAATGATTGCTCTGTGCAACCGAAAAGGGAAACTACGCCGAGATTATTTACCACGTCCAATCCTTCACGAGGTTCCCTTTCTGGAGTCTTGTACAGGAGTCAATCTCCTAACATTGTCCCGTCTACCTCAGGTGGCGCCTGAGTTGCCCCTCATCTGAAGATCTCAGCGTGTTCTCCAGAAGTCGCAGACCCCTGCGCCGCCCAGAGCAACCCTCGATGATGCACCCAATCAGATAATTCTCTACCTTCCAGACCTGCATCGAGAAAGTGAAAGCAGCGTCGATCGAAGGCCAAAAAGGTGGAACATGCTCTACCACCTGCCTAGTCTATTCGGAGGAGCACATGCGACATGCTTTGGTTGTTCAATGAGAGAATGACCTTGAAGTACACTTTGGTCAAAGAGTCTGAAATCATTCCCTCGGCAGACTACATGGGGAAGATGAGCGTTTGATCCGAGGGCTTCTGCAGTATCATGATACAGAATTGGGTGATGTCAAAGCAGAAAGCGGCGTGTCGGGACATTGGAGCGATTAGACTGGGCAAGACAATTTTTTCTCAATGACATCGGACTCTACATATATCTAGCGGACCGCGCGAGTTTCAGCTAGTCTGGAGCGCTTCTGCTCAAGGAGCTTCATCGATGCTGTCATTGCTCTATATCCATGGTACCTCCCAACGAATCCATCTTTTCCTTTCTTGAGGAGCTGACGCTAATTATTGGTGCCTTGCTTATCGTCTGCAGCACCACGCAATATCTTTCAGTCGATTGAGCTAGCTTGTCCACTTGCTTCTGCTCTGCATCCGTGTCCAACACAAATCGCAATCGAATCTTTACGAATCCCACAGGCGCATTTCTGTCCACCCCCATCGTCCCACGAAAGTCCAGATCTCCCTCCGCGCTTACTTCTCCACTCTTTAGCTCTATCTCCAACGCTGTGGCCACAGCCTTCAACGTCACGCCAGCGCATGCCACGAGGACTTCGAGCAGCATATCCCCGGAACAAAGCTCCCCTGAGATAGCTGCGTCGGGCACTCCAGCGGCAGGGTGTAAGCCGGCAACCTTCTGTTTTGCATCTGAGACTGCAGGTCCGGAGGAGAGGGAGCAGGCGATTGAAGTAGAAGAGAGGTTGCCGCTTGACTTGAGTGTGAGCAGGGCGGAAGATGGGTCAGATCTATACTGGGCTTTGAGAGGTGCTTGAGCTGCTCTGAGGGTAGTTGCGTCCATTGGAAGAGAAGAGCCGGCAGACCTTGGGAGTCGAGAGAAGTATGAGGCTCTGGTCTGAGGTTGCTTCTTGTCCAAGGAGTGGACCAGGTTGGTTAAGGCTCGGAGCTTGCTTTGGTATTGTTCCCCGCATTTTGTTTCTTATACTTTACTCGACAAATCTGCCAAGCGTCAAGGTACAGCCGCTTGAAACTATTCACACCAACACACAATATACAATTTCGCTAGGTGAACGGAGAGCAGCTGTTCAACGTAGCATTAGAGCCAAGTCAAAGGTTGGAATCAGCCTAAAGGCTGCGCAAAAAAGCCATGGCTTCCTTATGATATCATATTGTGGCTCACACGTCCAATGAGGCGACTCGCTTCCACAGCATCAATAAAAGGCGCGAACCCTTACCACAAGTGGTAGGGCGCGTAGCCTTACAATGTACAGCCCGAGTAAGAACTTCAAGAGACGGATGCCTAATAAATGACAAGTCGTTCGTGGAGAGGACGAAAGCCAGAAATGTGACGCCAGTAGGGATTTCTAGCACTCACTGTATCTCGCGCCTTCATTCATGATGACGGACCCGCTCTCAATTATCACTGCTCTTGTTACTCTCCTGGGTGCTGGAGGGCAAATAGGAAAGGGTTTCAAAAAGGTTGTCAGCCTCAAAAACGCACCAGGCATCCTGCTAGCTGTGAACAACGAAATTACGGATCTTCGCGCGGTGGTCCAGATATTCGATGACCTATTGCAAAGACAGTACAATGCAGAGGATGCAGCACCGTACAGCCAACTAAGTGTATCTTTTGAGAAAGTCAAGCAGACTCTATTAAGACTCGAGCAACTTGTCTCGTATGAGTTAACGGTGATTGTGGGTGACGATCATCATCCACGCCTTGATAAATCTGCATGGCTTCTAGCAGAGCCGGAATTCCGTGCCATAAAGGATCAGATCCGTGATGATAAGACCGCCCTATATAGAGGGTTGGCGCTCTTGACACAGTAAGCGCTCACGCGATTGCCCTCTTACTTTCCTGCTAAGGCCAACATCAATAGCTCCATGATTGAATACCTGTCCAGGAGACTTTGCCTATCCGTAGAAACCTTGGAAGAGCGGATGCTGCAGGCCCGCGATCATGTTGTTGAAGAATTACATGATCTGAGATATGCCGTCGGAAACGTGTTGGACCAGCAAAAACAACAAGATCATTCACTTCGCCGAATCCGAAAAAATACAGCAACCATATGCCAGGATGGTTTTCCAGTTGATGGTCTCATGTTCGCTGGTAGGAATCTAATCCGTATTTCAGAGCCAGATTATGCGCACCAGCAACTTCAGCACAATATTGAGCGTAACAGAACCCTCTACCACAAATCAGGCGGCATAGCCTTTGAAGTGTCCCCTATTGAATCGGGGCCCCTTGTCTCGAATGCGGATCAGCATCTTCATCGAGCACAATTTCCAGGAAGCATAGAGCGGAAAATGTCCCATCGAAATACGGAAAAGATGTTTCATCCAGCCACCAAGTCATCCCTCAAACGATTTAACACGTTTCCTCTTTCACTAAATCACATTGAGCCTAACGATCCAAACATACCATCAGGCCAAACACAAAGTTTTATGGCATCACTCGAGTTGACAACAGACCATTGTGGGTCTGATTGCTGCTGCAGCTGTCATCGAAGAAGCCTTTTCAGAAGCCCCAGTCTCCTTGACAACGTACTTGGTTCGCTTTCCGTCGGATATCATACGTCGCCCTGGGCTGCCCCAACGTGTAAAAGTCCAAGTTGCCGACATCGTTCTAGGAAGTTTACATACATCCATGCTTTTCCGCAATGGTTTTGGAACCGAATTGTGCTTGCGCACCTGGTCTATAGCCAAAGCAAAGGCCCGGAGCTGTGTTTTAAAATGCTGAGAGTCCGTTCGATGGACTCAGATATCTTCCGATTATTCCGTGGACCCCGGCAGGCCGATGAGATAATTATGACTGGAGTAAAGCGTTTGTTCGACAATGGGGAGGCGTCAGTGCTGGATGTTGATGAAGAAGGTGGTAGTGTACTTCGCGTAAGACTCCATTGTTGCAAGTGCTATACAATGCGGCAGCTAAGTTCGGTGACAGTGGGCAGTCATGAAGCGTTGTTACCAAACCATAAAGCTACTAACCGAATATGGCGCCGATCCCCACATCGAGGACTCTTTTGGCCTGTAAGTCTTGCTCACATTTTTATACGGTTATTTACTCAACTGAACAAGGTCTCCGTTCAAGTATGCATGGACTCTTATATTCAGTAACGCCGTGAGCTCAGAGTCTGCTGCACTCTTGCGACAACTCTTTTGGGATCAGTCTCGGTTTGACATCTTTCAATTTCCTCAGCTGCACAAAGCCTACCTTGGGATTGCCAATGTTACATTTGGCATGGCCTTAGCCTCAATCCAAAGGCCTGACGTGGACGAAATAGATGCCACGGGTAGGACGACATTATCTTGGGCTTGCCACCGAGGCGACCCCGTGGCCGTTTCTCAGCTCCTAAGATATGGTGCAGATCCTAACATGTCCGACTCGAGAAGAAGAACTCCGCTACATTAGGCAACCCAATCCTCTAGTATTGAGAGCATGAGCCTTCTACTCGCTTACAGAGCCGATACGGAATTACAAGATAGGGACGGAAGGACTCCACTAGCACTTTGTTCGATTATCTGTAAGGTTGATTTTGTGAAATTGCTCTTGAACGCAAAGGCGAATATAGAATCACAAGATATATGCTTGCGTAGGCCCTTGCACCACGCAGCAGTGCTGAACCTGCCGCAGGTCGCAAAATTGTTAATAGAGCGGGGGGCTGAAGTCGATGCTGAAAGCGAGGAAGGATTTAATGCCTTCGAATACGCAATATCGCGCCAAAGCCGGAAAACCATCAAGATTTCACTTTGCCCTACTAAAGATGCCGTACGAGTCGCTCTCGGCAAAGACAATCTCCTTCTCGCCGCACTATATGGAGATCAAAAAACGCTAAAAATACTATTCTCCATGGCATTAGTGGATGTGGACCTGAGAGCAAAAGATGAAGAAGGCTGGACAGCACTCGAAATAGCTAAGTGGCGCAGAGACCACACTTCCACATGTTCAGTTGATTCCATTCAACGCCCCAGCAAGGATCTGATAGCGTGGTTCGAGACTTTCAAAGCGTTTTGGGAAGACATTAAGACAAGGCAAAAACGAATATCGGGCAACTGTTCCAAACACAATGTATCAGGGCATGCTGTCTATGCACAACATGCAGCAAATGGAAGAGGCGAATTTGGTGAAGATGAAGATGAAGATGATGAGGTTTGGGAAGATGCCACGGAGTCATAGAGTGCTTGAGATGTTCCGAGGCTCGAAATTGATTGGCGTAACAGGATCGAACGCGACAATGCATCTGACTCGAAAAATAGGATGAAAGAGATCGCCGTGGGATTTGTGACTTTCGAGCCTGCCTTACTCGGTCTGATCAGGAATTGTCTCTCCATTTCTGAGCTTGTCAAACTGTCTAACCCCATCACATTAAAACACAGCTTCATCTCAAAGATCTATTACATTCCACGAAACCCCTCTCTGCCGCTGATATATATGCGCAATCTACACCAATGATGGCACACTAGCAACGGATATCAGCATCAAATCTCTGATCGAGTGGGTTGGGAGAGGTCTTTCTAATATAAACTATGATTGCGGGTATTTCCTTTTCTTAAGGAGGCTGCGATTCATTACGAATACACTTATGAGCGGAGTAAAGAAGTAAAGAACTAGAATTGAGGGTTAGAGGTCAGAGGACAGGAGGCCTGTGGGACAGGCTGAAGAGACTGGAACCACTCATGACGCAATGCTTAGATACATAATCAACCCTTCAAGATGCCCTCGACAGTTCATCCACGGAACAGTGAGCGAGGCGTACGCGTACCTGTAGCAAGGAAGAATGAGGAAATAATAGTCGACATTGATACTACCTGACATATAAGTATGGTAATGGCTACCCCACCATACCTTTTCCTACATCGTTGTATTCGTATCCGCGTTTATGCGTCTTACTCGCATACCTCGCCACATAGAAGCCCAAATCTTCATATTTGACAGGTAGTGTCGCACAACCGATGCGTACATGCCATGTGCTTTTGGACCCCTGATGGTTGGGGTACTGAGTTGGATCTGAGTGGCAGCGACTTCCTTTTCTGGCTAGGGTTGCTCCGGGCTGGGATCCTACATCCTATCGGTGTGGTACGGTATTCAACACACCGCTTTCACACGCGTCTCACTATTCAATACTACATCGACAAGACTCTACATCCACACACACACAAATCTGGTCCAATCAGCCTTGAACTACATAATAGTCATCCGGGGGCATTGCTCCCCGCCATGGTATTGCATGCCTTCTGTTGATGCGCACCTCTCGGAAGCCCATACATATTCTCAATCCATCCAAACCTTACACTTCTCCGTACACCCATAGAAAATTCTGAGATGGCCTGTGCCAAAATTGCTATCAATTCGGCCGCTTACCACAGCCCACCATCAGTGTCAACGGACAGGTAGCGAGTGCATCTTCATTGATGTTCCGCCACGCATCTGCAGTCATTGACGGAGATGCACCTGTCTTACACGCAGCTGGCAACATAATCTGAAGGTCTTTGCAGTCTCCAAATGCCCGTTTCACGGATTGCCGATGATATAGACGCGAAGGCAACATCTGTTTCCCCATGGTCTTCCCATCTTCTCTGGCACACATCCTTCAGTTCGATCACAATAGCTCTCCAGGCGCTGTTGTCTGCTTTGATCACAACGATGTACCCGCTTTCTGACCCTTCTGGAGATCATCGGAACAGAGGGTCGGCCTTCTTAAGCGTGTCGATAACATTTTGTGCGCTTGCATTCGTGTTGGCACTGTTGCGGTTCTATACTCGGCTTACCATTATACATCTGATAGGCATGGACGATCTTGCTGTATTTCTTGCAATGGTGAGTCTTCAGAGGTGATCAACCGGACTGTAACCTCATTGAATAGGCACTGTCAATTCTCACAACAGTATTTAACGTAATGGCCACAAGGGCTGGCTTTGGTCGACATGTCTACGACCTTTCGTCGCCTCAATTGAGTTTGGCCCTGAAGTACATCATTCTCTCTGAGACCGCATTCACCCTTAGCCTGGCCTTCAGCAAGATTTCAATCTGTTTGTTCCTTTTGGTGATCCTCGGTAATTCATCCGCAAAGAAAAGACAATGGTTCCTCTATCTCACAATATGTCTTCTTCTCGTCACTGCAGCTGTTTGTGTGGGCCAACAACTGGGTCAATGCCAGCCTGCCAGCAAGCTATGGCGTCCGGAAGTGCCTGGGACCTGTGAAAATCCTGACGTCCAGACGAAGCTCAGCTATTTCAACGGTGGTATGTGCACATCTCAGTATGACCTCCAAATGTTGAAGATCACTTGGCTAAGTCTTCCCAGTCATCGCAGCTTGGGTCGATTACACCCTTGCCGCGTTCCCAGCGACTTTCATAATAGCCTTACAGATGAGCACTAAAAGAAAGATAGTCTTGATGTGTCTTATGTCATGCGGTGTCTTGTAATTGTCTTAATGCATCGCTATCAGCTACGTGCGGAAATTGACACCATTTTAGTGCTGGTGTTTGTGTAATCGTTAGAACAGTGTTGGAGTCCAGTCTGTCGAGCAGGTCAGACCTTACGTGTGAGCCTCAACCAATCATTGGTGCTGAAGATACTTATAGTCTTACAGGGGATATAGTGGATGCTTCTATTTGGGCTCTGTCAGTATTGCATGGCCTACATTTGCTTCAGGAATGCTGCTATTAACTAATTCTTAAAACATACAGCATAGAGGCGAACGTGTCTATCATAATCGCTTGTGTACCAACGATACAACCGCTGCTCAGTCTCGTAGCCCAACGATTTGGGAAGAGACCAGGAGGCTATAGTACTCCGATACATGGCTACCAGCGACACACTGACATTAAAGATCCAGATACGCCAGTATCCCCAGATTCTGCAGTAAAGCTCAGCTGTGCAAGCCGTGGTGGTGGACAGTGGGTGGAGATGACAAGTCAAGAAGCAACGAAAACGGTAGAAACGCTTGAAGACAGGAAGTGGAATCAGCAGATACAAGTATGAACTCCCGAAACCGGGAGAACTCCACTTAATAGTGGGTCTCCGAAAAGAAGGCTCTCTGTATGATTCCTTACTCACACATGGATATTGAATTTGTTAATGTTCGTAGCGGTACGCAACTGTTGGTAGGATGGTGCATGTCCGCAATTCAAGCATCAAGCAAGGCCGTATATTTTCCGAGTGCTATTATATGAGTACATCCAATCAAATAACGGATGTACTGTCGATCAGGCAATTGCAGAGCACCCTAGATATTCCATGAATCTCGTGCAGAAACTCGAGCGTATCTTGGCAAAGCAAATTCAGTAATATCCCTCGTTGGGAGCTGTTGGTCGTGAGTCAATTATTTTAGACCACTGATATCTGTTCTCGCAACCGTGCCACACCTCTTAAATGCGAGGTAATTAATCCGGCTTTAGGGAACGCTACGGTGACATATTGATAGGACTTGGAACGCAATTCGTTATTAAGCCGCCTGCAGATCCCCTTTACAAGTTTACGCTATCTCAGCGGTGGAACTCATTTAAGGGTCTCGATAGGTTCATGCATCCTTAAAGACTTGAGAAGCAGAGGATAAGGACCTTAAACTCTCTATAGGTACCTAATGCCAAGCTGAAAGTTCGAGATGCCTGCCCCCGATCTGAAGCCAATCATCGTCTGCGTCCACGGCGCCTGGCAGGACACTTCCTGCTTCGACATGATCCGCGCTCAGCTTTATACATATGATTATCGATCCACCGCTGTTCCCCTGCCTAGTACAGGCGCCTCTAACCCTTCCCAACAGACACATCTCGAGGATGTCATTGCAATTCGAAACACGCTCGAACAGCTGATTCTCGTGGGAGAGAAAGATGTTCTGTTGGTTTTACATTCATATGGTGGAATCCCCGGATGCGGTGCGATCAAAGGTCTTGAGAAGTCGACAAGGAAGAGCATAGGGGGAAGGGGGGGTATTATCGGATGTGTTTTTATTGCCGCCATACTGCCTTTGAAAGGGCAAAGTCTGTCTGATGTGTTGAAAGATTGGGAGTTCCCGTATATGACAGTGGAGGTAAGCCAATATCCGCTATACTCACTCGACCAAAAAACGGTTATCATTCCGAAACCATCACTGACCTTCGCCCAACTAAGGTGATCATCTCAGAATCAGCTCCCCAGAATACCACCTCTACAACGACCTTCCACGCGCAATGGCAGACCACTACTCAAGCGGAATCCGTAGCCAATCCAAATTCAGCTTCGCTTCCAAAGCTGAGAGCGTTCCATGGGATCTCACCTTACCGCTGACCTACCTGGTTTGTAACAATGACCGCATCCTACCGATCGACATACAAGATGCTATGATTGATAGAGTGGGCCGAGCTAGATTCGCAGTTACACGTTGTGATTGTGGCCACTTCCCATTCTTAAGCAGACCGGAGTCTCTGGTGGAAGTCCTGAGGTTCGCGGCTGGAGAGGACGGTGAGCATTTGCGGAGCAAAGACTCTTTCCTTTTAGAAAAGTAGATACTATCTATATCCAGAAATTACGGGGAAGGACAGTAACTTATTAGAGACGCACTTTGAACAAGTCCCGGTGTCCCGAAAATGGGGACATAGATCTGAAGAGAAAGGTTTCTCCGGAGCACAGTTGTATTTCCGTCAAGGAAATTGGCATCGTGATTATATCTCTATGATATAGGGAGAGGAGGCAGGGGATTTGCTGTCTTACACAACGCCAGTACTAGGATTCCAGGCACGGATAGTCCTGGAATCAACGCTTAACACCCACGGTCTTTATTATAACAAACTGCAAAATATCTACGCGCCCATCCTAGCAAAGAACCACTCTCAAGTGTAGCCTAATACACTTTTCCATTCGTCCTGCTCGTCAGAACGTTATGGGCTTCAAAGGTCCGAGTGCAATGCAAGAAATCCTATATCGATCTGTTCGCTATAGGTTTCTATTGCAATTTGTTACCACCCACGGCTTTTTGATACGAGCCTAACGGCCAGCCCAGAGGACTCCTGGCTTTACGAAATGTTTTTCTTGTGTGGCAATCGTTTCAATGGTTACTTCCTGTCTCACGGATAGAGGCCATACTGGTGTGGACCAGTGAAGGGTGGGAGGATGAAGGTGAGAAATTGGGTTCTTCAGAATGTTCGGAAATTAATGGAGGGCAGGATTTTCACATAATTTGGCTTAGGGAGCGCGAGACATGAGGACTTCCTACGAATGACCAATTCCCAAATTCCGTGCTATGCAAGCTCGTCCCTTCTTACCTCAGCATACCATCTTCTGCACCCACGTATCCACCTTCGCATTATGCGTCTTATCAACAAAAACTGCAATAACTCTGACCGTCCCATCCTCTCTCACATGCTCCATCCACATTCTAGCGTCCTTCTCTCTCCCAAATTCTTGTTCAATGACCTCTCTAGCCGCTTGATTCGCGCCTGCAAGGTCCATCTCAGACTCAATGCGATGAGCTCCTGCCGTCATTGCTCTTCCGAATCCGCCATCATGGGCTCCCATGGCGTCTGTGAAGTTTGCCCAGATCTCGATCATTACTTCGTATCTCTCATCTAAAAACTTTCGAGATATTCCAATCCAGCAACTGGGGGGCTTCGCCTGATCTTCGTAGGTCCGAATGGGCAGCTCCCCACTTGAAAGGCTCAGGATTTCGCACATGGGGCCGCGGGTGTGACTCGCTAGCCAGTCGTTTATCAACGTCTCCAGGTGAGCAATGCACTCCCGCCATGCTGGCGTACTCAGAATACGTTCATCTTTTTGAGAGATTGTTCCCAGCATCTCCTTATCTTGATACACCCGAGTCGTATCAGTACGGTCAAGGAACGTCAAAATCTGTTGCTTCATCGCCGAAGTCTGGAGACGGTAGGATGGGGGCCGAGAGATTCGACGATACATATCAGATGGAGTCCACGTGTGTATTGAAACCTCCAGTATCAACACCCTGGCGAAGTAGTCCAAGGCTTCGAACTTGCCATCGAGGTAAAGATCTTGAACAGAGTCCTTATCAACGCCTTCTATAGCCATTTCGATAGGCCTATTGATGAGCCAGTTGTTATTGATAACAGCCGTTAACCACCATAGTATGGGATTTGTGCGAGGTGAAGGTTTGGGATCCGTGACTGCTAGTATGAAAAAGTCCTTCGCAGCTTCTTCTATCCGCTTGCGATCCCCACCGAGCTCATCCCAAATGCTCACGTTTTCAATGTGAACTTTCATGTCCTCACTCATAAACAATCCCATTTTCTCCAGATTGCAGCAAGAGATGTCCCAATAAGCGGCGATGAAGCATAACATGTTTGCCCAGACTGACATTACTTGTTGCCGTCTTTTCAAGTCCCCTTGGCGCGCCGCGGTCTCAAAGGGTTCGTCTGATGCGTAGCGGTCTTTATTGAGCAAGATTCGAACCTGCAGTGGCCAGCGTTGGGCCTTTTCGTGGAGGAACTCGAGCATAGTTATGACTGAGTGAAAGGCCTGTGGTGGTTCACGTTGCACGTAAGAGAGCAAATTCCGACTTATGGCTGCGGAGGCTATGGTGTCTGGCCCGAAGCCTGAAGCGAGGGCCCATTGAGCAGAGACAGCGCACTTTGGCCTTCTCGATATTGATTGCCATATTGGTACTAGAGCACCCATAGCAACGTCAGAGTAGTAGTGTAGACCCAGCTGTCGAATGTGATGCCCTTTATAGTGGATATGAGGTTGTCGCTAGATGCTTCGATTCACAAACCTTGAATGCTGATAATGTTGGGGCTGAGAAGTGGATGTTCGTAATAAAGAAGTAAAGTCTAGCACCTTATAATCAGTATGTTAGTAGTGGTCCGAATGTACGAAGTAGTGGCTTACCCACACGCGCAAAAGAGCTACTTAAGTGAATACTTATACTGTGAGAGGAGGTGGACAGGAAGTTGGCAAGGCTCCAATAATTTCTACAGGAAGGGAAGTCACGCCCGACGCGAGATAAGGAGGCGCTACCCGAGGAAGCCTTGCACTAAATGTAACTTTGCTGAGCTTGATATTACCCATGCTTCATTATTTTACAGCCTCAGAATCCGTCAGTATGATTCCGGATACAAGTCAAAGTATTGGATGCATACTATTGAGTGATGATCTCGAGCCTGGACTGTTTCCATAGAGTACCGGTTGATCTAAGTGCATTCACAACTGGAGACGAAGCCGCTCAATTTCTTCTTGCTTGACCTCTATATACCAAATGGCCAAAGTGCATCGCCTTTGGAACGTCCGGAATATTGTGTACGCTAGAGACGTGTACAAGGAAGAGTTCTGTGGCAAGGCAAACCCAGGTAGGTGTTATTTGACAAGTGGAGCAAGATTGTCGATCTATCAGGCATATGGCGATTTGTACCAAATGCGGCACATGTCCTGGGTAGCCAACATTTACCTACTGCGAATTCCCAACCGCGATGCCCCCGCTTACAGCGGAGCCTGAATGACAGATGAAATGACAGTTGTGTCGTTTGCGCGTTAATAATAGCCTACTGGAGGGCAAACAATGACCTTCACGCCTCGACAAATTCCAGTTATCAGCGATCTGCACCGTCGAAGGTGCGCATCTTAAACTGGACGGTAGATATCCATGGTTTCAGGGAGGACCGCAAAGTCATCGCGTACATGGGTACTTTCCAGCGGGATGATTGTATCCCCTGGAAATGTGCGGGAGGATCCTTCACGAGGAACACATGCTTCATGATGAGCATTGACGATCGCGCAAGTATCTTCTGGACCCCGCAGTGGAACCCGGTGCCACTCGGTCCGATGGAAGACGGGCTTCCTCGTGATTCTGTCTTGGAATTGATCACGATTGAGGCGTGCATTGTGTGTGTATAATGCCCGGAAGGATGCGAGGCAGGCGACAATGATGGCTAAGGAGGAAAAGTAGGTTAGCTTCAGAGGACTTTCTCCCTCCCGTCTCGTTCTTGGAAGCGGTTACCAATGGCAATTTCCACTCCGCCCAATGATATGTAGGTGGCATCATCAAGGTGGCCGCCGCTTGACCCAAGGGAAATTCGAATGGCAGAGACACATATGATGACCGCCGTTAGAGAGCAAATCCCTGCCAATGCTAGCTTCTTTCGTGTACTGATTCGGACTCTCCACAAGATGTTCGTGGGAACAATGATTACTAAAAGGATGTCAATTATAGTGTAACAAGAAGACTGCAAATAGTACTGTCTTCCTTACTCAGAGCATCGGTAATGATATCAAGGGCGGTAGTGACTTTCAACCGAAGGTCCCATGCCGTGAATTCCCCGGAGGCGCCAGTGCAATGGACTGTGGCTATGGAAGTCAGTGATTATGGACAGCTGAGTAGGTATCATCGAGTACTTAGGGCATTCTGATCCGCCGTGATCGAGCAATTGGAAGCCACCAGGCTTATACAAATCACATATGACGCCGACGTGAATCCTAAAACTGCCCACCAAAGTATCTTTTGTCGCCTCACATGGTCTCCAAGCTTGCGGAAGAACAAGAGGAACGAAAATTTGACCAGCCAAAGGGCGGTGAAGCTTAGAATCCATGTCCCAACTAGTAAGTGCAGAGAATCATTTGTTCGCTCTATGAAATCAGGTGAGAGCTGCTCTTGCTCATCGCTGGCTGGATCCATCACGATCCACATTGAGTTGATCTGTGTTTGGAAAATGATACCGAGTGCAAGGTAGAACAGCCATGCTGCACCAGCAAAACCGTCATCAGGGAACAGACGGCTGAAGAGGCGTAGGCGTCCATAGACACGAAAGATAATAAAGCTGAGGCTCAGAACCACTCCCGTCCACAGGATAGCCTTCAAAGCTGTCAGTATAGCTCCAGCGCTACGTATGAGACACTTTACTAGAAAGACTCCTTTACTAAACTTCGATTGCGCGATTGGGGTGGTGAGCGGCGATGGGACGGTGTTTGTTGACGCCATAACACGGGAAGGTCATCCACGTAGGCGATCTTGATGCAAGCTGCCAATGTCCTTTAGACAGCGGACCGTCAAGATATTAATGTCAATACTATACTGTGATCATTTGCAGTTGCAATTGACACCACTGCCTGATCTTCTGAGTAAGATGTAAGACGGACCTTGGCACTTACGTCAGACTGTTTTATTGAGCTTACTGAAACTGTACGCCTGGGGACATGGCGTGCATTTCAGCTGGGCGCAGCTGGGCGGAGCTGATCCTGACTATCTCCATGCTGAAAGTGGTAAGACCTTCTGCTGCAGACTTTGCACGTGTTGTGCATTGCCCGCACTTATGTCAAAGCGAACGCTACATGGTCACTTATCGATCGCGAGTTTACCTGACCGTTTATTGGTGGTTCGTCGGTCAGGATATACCAAGGGTATCTTCAATAACTGACTTGACATCTCCCTGCCATGTTGAAAGTGAAGATCTTTGTAACATTGGTTGTAGTCTCGAACCCGGTCGTTATGGTCTCCACGTGTGTAGCATATGTTCGGCGATCCTCAATGCAGGCATTATATGCGGTGTTAGCTTTGGCGACAATACAAAGCCCATCCCGATTGTGCTTCATCTTGGGACATATTGACGTAGCTGCATATTTCTACGCCTCTGGCTTCAGAAAACCGAGTTTGCCCAGTCACAGCGGACCCCACCCATCCATTTCCAAGCTGTCTGCTGAAACAGCGGGTAGGCTTGGGAGAAGGCTTTGATGGCTAGCAGTGCGCCTTCTCCTCGTGCTGCCTCTTGTACCTGGAAGTTGCCAAGGTGAAAGACTGGCTTATGTGGCACGACATTTGGGCTGACGGCCATCAGCGCGAGAGCTGGTAAAATGACGATATCTCCGGGAAGCTTTCTGTTCACATAATAGTACACGAGGAGGACGCCTTTGATATCAAGACTCCCAATCTTCTGTTTTCGCTGTTGCTGAGAACATCATCATGCTTGCATGTTTCATGATCAGAACTCTTTGGGAAGCAGACCTTTTGCGGACTAAGAAACTGCTGAGGTAATTTGATAGGCTGTGAAACTGTCTCCAGGCCGCAGACTTCGACCTGCAAGGAGCCTTCGCTAGATGCTGCCATGATGCTATTAAGTTGGTGCAGGTTGGCCTCGGAAACGGGACCACGGGCGAAAGAGCACTTGTCTCGGAAACACACTACGAATTGGTTTGGCTGACTGGCGCTCAAAGCAATGTTCTGTTGAGTGCATATGCTGAGGTCAGTATTGGATGTAATCTTATCACAGATTAAGGATTAGGGGCGAAACAGGAAGCATATCGTACATCAACACCACTTTTACCATATTTCCTTAGCAACAACTCTAATTTCGGGTATTCATCTCCCAAGTTACAGCTACTGTTTTTATCGGGCCATAATGCGAACCATGTATCTTTCACGCCCAGGGATACATGAGTCGGTACTCGTGCAGGTTGTTGTGGATTGAACAATGACTCAAAGCTATCCGGCAATCGGTCCCAAGTCACGCCACCAGCAGGAGAGCTGGCGAAGTAACTTGCATTTGGACCTAGACTTACTCTGGCTTGCGGCATATCGATTGCTGTTCCGGCATACGTCCTCAGCCATGTTTCAAGTCTATCATAGGATGCTTGCCGCTCTGACCCTGAGACTGGTGTCAGTCTTCCACTATAGATATATGATACAGCCAGTGGGATTGTGAAGCGGATCTTCAAGGCTTACACCTGTTATACGCTATACCGCGCCTCGATTTGGGACTGTTCTCCCGACTGCTGATCCACTTCAGCTGCCCGTTGGTGGTCTGATAGCCGAAGAACCAATCCAGACTGGGAGCCAAGGCAACGCAGAGAGGCCGACATATGTCTGCAGTTGGTCCCAAGCTTGTATTCGCCGTTGGCCAACTGTGTGGAGATCCATCAATTAGGGATGGGAGAGTCTATCAAGCTCACTGGACGGTAGGCCTTACTATGAGGAAGAAATCTGGTACTGCGGAGAGTAGAAGTAGAAAGATCCATTGGCACCAAAGGAGAATGTAAGATCCGAGGCGATAAGAGAGGCGTGATATCCCTCTGCAGGGTGGTGGATAAAACAAGGAATATATCTTCCGCCTGATGCCAACGAAGCCTTGCGTAACACACAGCCTTGGCAAACAGATGTTGTCAAATTCGTGCTCGCATTAGAAAGACTCATGGCTGGCGAGGCCATCTTTTGGGTGTTGCATTCCCTGGGTTTTTCAACTCACGCATGTTAAAAAGAAATTAATGGCCCTCCAAACCCCTGTATAGATGATGGACGATTATCTTATCTCTCGGCAGGTCATAATTCGCATTTTCCAACCAATGTCACGTCCCCTACACCTAGTTCTAAGTGTAGTTCTAAGGTAGCGCATTCTTCAACGGGCGGGTAGTTCCAAGGTGCTTCGCCCCCCTACGGTAGTGCCGGGGCACCCCTTTCCTTTTCCCACCCAACTGCACTGCTCAGCGCTTCAGTGTCCACCACGTCGCCGCCTCCGTTGTCTTGTCGCGATCACAGTCACTCCTTGCTACTCTCGTTCATGTTCTCATAACCTCGCTCATTACCGTCAGTGCAACGATACTGCACAGTCACTCTTTACCACAACAGATTCCAGCAAACATGTCACTCATTTTATACCTCGGGCTCCTCACAGCCCTCACAGCACCAGCCCAAGTTGCAGCGCAGACCTGGACCGCGTGCAATCCCTTAAATCAAACCAATTGCCCCCCCGACACCGCTCTGGGAATCAGCAACGCGACATACAATTTCGCTACCTCGTCGGCTGGCTCGACGTGGAACACCACAAACGGCAACATCGTCTACGGCAATCAAGGCGCCGAATTCACCATCAGCCAAAAAGGCGACGCACCTACTATCCAATCGAACTTCTACATTTTCTTCGGCGAGGTGGAGGTATGGATGAAGGCAGCGCCAGGCCAGGGTGTTGTTTCAACCATCGTGCTCGAGTCTGATGATTTAGATGAGGTGGATCTCGAGATCGTGGGGAGCAATACTACACATATCGAGAATAATTACTACGGGAAGGGCAATACGACAGGCGAAGCGCAGAGAGCAATCTGGTATCCCATCGCCACGCCCGCCCAAACTGGTTTCCACAATTACACCACACGATGGACTAACGAGTCCCTCGAATGGTACGTTGACGGCACAGTCGTCCGCACACTCAACTACGAGGACGCGAACGGTGGAGCCAGTTACCCCCAGACACCAATGAATATCCGCATCGGCGTCTGGCCCGCCGGAGATCCCAGTAATAGCAATTGGACTGTCGCGTGGGCTGGAGGAGAGATCGACTACAATAAGGGTCCGTACACTATGTATCTCCAGAGCGCACGGATCACGGATTTTTCAAGCGGCGCGGAATATAAATACGGTGATAAGACTGGCACATGGCAAAGCATTGACATCGTCGCGTAAGTCTCCTCCACTCCTCCTTTTCCCCATTTCCACTCCCTCACCACCGGTTTTTCTATGAGCACCCACTGACATCCCTCAGCGGCAACTCCACAGCCGCCAAGACCCTCTCCGCCCCACCTCCCGAGTCCGTTGCCCATCGTTTCAACGCCCTTCCCACCGGTGCCAAAATCGGCCTCTATGCTGGTATCGGCGGCCTCATAGCCGCTGTTATTGGGTCTTGGGCGATCTGCTGCATTAAGCATCGCAGGCTAGGGAGGAAGGAAGGTGCGGAGGCGGATGCGGCGTTTGAGAAGGATACGGCGGAGTTGTTGGCTTATAGGGCGGAGATGGGTGGGGCTAGGAGGGGGTTTTGAGGGGGGAGAAGGATGCATGCGATTTAATCGGGAGGGCTTAGGGGTAAGTGGTGGAGGGAGTGTTGTGCGAGGGGGTAGGGGGCCTAAGGGCAGGGAGGGGAGGAGCATGTGTTGATGAAGCGTGAATGTTAGACTTCGAATTGCTGGCATTTGAGCCTACTTGCAATGGAGAGACAGAGATAGATGTATCATCTTAGAGGAATGATATGAATGGTTTTTTTGGGTCAGCACAGCATGTATCAGCTGGCTGCTCGCACGATAGCAACAAGTGTCGTTTCTGCTAATGCTATGCAGGGGTTTCAGCTGTATAATGGTTTTGTGGACTTTGCCTGCACGGGTGTGTTTCAGTGAAATCAGGTGTCACTCTTGGCTCTCTGCTGCCGAAGCTTCAGCAAGCAACTCTGATTATGCTGGTGTTCTCTGGATGACGGAATGCTTTTATGTCCCCAGCAGCATGATCTTGAGCAAGGCGCCTGGCCAGGCTGGTATATTCAAACAGAAGGATTCCCTAGGGTTCACTCTCTGCTGTTATTGTACTAAAGCCTGTGCTAGGGCGTGCCTCTTGGTCTGAAACAGGGACCATGTGGATTGTCAGAGCAGACCATGATCGTTTCCAATGCAGACCCTGGGTAAGGTTTCTTATCGAAGGACAAACGACTGTTGGTTATTGGGCGTCTGAGATCTCTGCGATCCATATCTTTGAAAAATGAGGATCAAGCAGGCAGGCAAATCTGGTGTGGGTCAAAGTGCCTCGCAAAGCATGATCGAAAAGGGTAGGGCGGAAAGTTGCAAGGTAGAACTGTTAATGCTAACCCCTGCAGAATCAGTGGAGGCCTGCGTGCTGCAGCAGTCCTGAGACGGGTTCCGTGTTTCACAGCGTTGTCTGGATCTTCAGCCCTTATTGTTACTATTCCCTATCCAGAGGCTGAAGTATCCATGACAGGACGGAGTGTGGCTGGCTAACAGAATTAGACATCTTAGGTCAGCTCTAGGACCTGCGTTAGGTAGTGAGCTCCCAAGATTCGCACAATTCTGATTGGCGCGTTCGGCCCCCACGCCTAAGGTAGTGAAACTCCTGCATCGCCACCTTGAAGCCTAGGAAGTCCACCGAATACTACCCAGATCCTTTAGATCTTCAGGAAAGGCACTGCTAAGCGCAGCGAGGCCCAATCATAATGACTGTAGATGTAGAGAACCAACAAAGATATTTCTGGCTTTCTACGATAGGGTGGTTGATCCTCTAACAGGAGAGTCCATAGATAGAGAATGCCTCTCGTCGTGTTCCATTTTCCACTTTCTTCCTTCAGGTCGTCGCGCGTATTTGTTATTTCCATCTGACATCCGGAGTTCTCTTTATTGATATCTCTATGAGCATTGTCTCCCGGAATCCTTTTTCTGACTGACACGAACATGCGCAGGTTGTCTGTTACATGTCTGGTCTCTTCATTGATTACCCTCGTCTCCGCATCCACTCCATATTCAGTAGCATGGAACAGCACACACTCATATGGCCCTGACGGCCCATGGCCGGTTGTAACAATCCAAGTCGGCACTAATGCGCACGGCAATGGCTTGGACACTGTTGATCTTCACCCAGGTGGGATTTGGCAACACATGATCCCCATAGGCAAAATCTGCAACGGACAGCCCTATGACAAATGCCCGGCTGCGGCTGCTGGCCTTTACGATGTTATTGACTCGCACAACATCATTAGGAATGTGACGCCTGGGGAGAATGGAGTGGTATGGCAATGGGGAAGTGAGATCGCTCAGAATCTCAGTGGGCTCGCGTACAACGTGGTAGATGTGATTAGCTTGAACGGTGCGCTAGGGTCCGACTCCAGTTTCCAAGTTGGCAACTCAAGCATAACCGCTGTTGAGGCGTGGACGATCGAGCTTCCTGATGGCACCAACTATTCTACCCAAGTAGGTACACTCGCTCTCGGGGCACCAGGCAAGGGTAACGAGCCTTTTTCAAACGTGCCGAACTTTGGCAATGTCAACGGTCAGACAATCCCTGGTTATGGCAATCAAAACGGGAATATCCCATCTAACTCCTTCGGCCTGCATTACGGCTCTGTGCCTTTAAATCAGACTGGTTCCTTGGTGTTTGGTGGCTACGACCAAAGTAGAGTCCTTGGGGATGCTGCGGCGTTTGATTTGGTAGGCGGAGACAACCAGATGATTGCTCAGTTGCTTGATATCGAAATTGGCGTTGAGACAGGATCAACGCCGTTTACCAATAATACAACTCATTATCCAGGTCCATCGTCTTCGACCAACATCACCTATATCAGTAGTCTTCTTCAACGAAATGGGTCGTTCCCGAACGGTCAACCGACGGTCATCAATCCAATTGTACCTTACTTCTTCATGTCTCCACAAACATGCGCAAATATTGCTCAGAACCTTCCAGTAACGTTCCAGTCCGACATTGGTCTATACACGTGGGACACCAACGGCCCCGCAGCCGCTCAGTACCAGCAGATCATAAAATCACCCGCCTATCTTGCTTTTGTATTTGACAGTCCTGGCGCCGGCAACATCACTATGAAAGTGCCTTTTGCACTCCTTGACTTGACGCTTGATGCCCCAATAGTGTCAACCCCCCAGCAATATTTTCCATGTCGTCCATTCTACGCGAACGATGGATCAGGGTATTACGAATTCGGCAAAGCCTTCCTCCAAGCCGCTTTTATCGGTATGAATTGGGGACAAAATAAATGGTTCATGGCCCAAGCGCCAGGGCCAGGCGTAGGAGCCTCAAACGTGCAACCGATAGGAGATGCTGAAATCTCCATCAAGTCAGACCCAATCAGCAACTTTGCTACCACTTGGGCAAAGGATTGGACAGCGGTCTCGCAGTCAGGAAAAGGTACGACTTCTGGGGGAGGATCATCCAAGGCAGGCCTCTCCACCGCGGCCAAGGCTGGTATCGGGGTTGGTGTAGGTTTTGTTGGCTTTGCACTCATTGGGACTCTAATCTATCTCGTCTTTCGCTCTTCCAGGCTGAGTAGACAGAAACACCATAATATGAGTCGCCTGACTGAGCCGCTGCCTATGCAGTCATACGATCCTTCTAATGAGTATGAGCATATTACCGTGCAAGGCAAGGATGCGGAGCCAGTCCCACCACACATGGGTTATGATATGCCACACGAAGTAAGTGACGAGAGTGAGGTGCAGCCAATCTTCGAATTGGGTGATAGAGATGGCGGATTATTCCATGCTAGATAGACCATATAATGACGTTCAACCATATAATGAACATTTTAGATCGCAATGGCTCTTAGACGCCCGGTGTATCGAGTAATGCGTCGCGTCACCACTAAATACAATAACCAAAATCAGGTCCAAGCATCCTGTAAGAAATCTCTAGTACAGCCTACCGAGTCCAGCCGTTCCAAGAAAGCCTGCTCTTCTTCTGACGGTAAAATGGAGGAGATGGCAAGTTCACGTTGGGCAAGATCAGGCACACTGTTCTCTTGGTGGCACCGGATCTGCGGTGAAAGCTCGAGCGCTTGATCTAGGATCCGCTTGAAAACCTTGTTCGTGCGTATGCATAGCGTTTAATTTTCTGCTCGTTTAGTCATCATGGACTCCTCACAATAACGAGGGGTCGAGGCACACCTTTATTCGGTCGAACCCATTCTAGGAACCCCATGAAGATGCTCAAGTTCAGAGTGATTTCCGAGGGTGGTTAAGCCAGTAACCAGTTTTGAGAATACTTGGACTGGATTGGCAACTCTACACTGAGTACTGCAGCTGCCGGAATACCGCTGAAAGTGATATTGAGACTCGATCAAATTACAGCTGTTGGTGTGAATGAAAGATTCACCACCGACTCCCAGAGGAAGACTCGTCAGTTTGTTCCCATTGGGGGCTAGCACGAGAATCGCGTCAAGTATCTTCCTCGGCGTCTCCATTCAGATTACATGAATCAAGGCGATGTAGTCGATATAGTATGGTACGTGGGTCCGATCCCTCTGTCGAGACCTAATGCGGTGATCGCGCTGTGGTTTTCAGGTCTCTGAGCAACTCCCGCAGAGTGAGGAGAAGTTACATACCTGGCCGGACCGCCGCGCCGTCGCCATAACTGTTGATCTGTGCGTACTTGGTGCTATTAGGTGAACAACGGCCGTATCGGGGCAGTGGGATCAGTCCTACTGGCATCTCCTTTATGAAAGCTTTGCAAAGCGTAAGCACTGGACATGAAAAAGACGACACGGTCATTCATATCACCAACATAAATAGACAATGCTAAGCATGCATCGGCACATTCTCTCATCAACCCTTCATAATTCTTGTAATGATGAGCATCGTTCTTTGCAGTGACAAAGAGCGGATCCCAATCTGAGATCGTCATCACGGAAACTCCAAAACCGATGAAGATATTCTTCCCAACTTCCCAGCGAAGGCGGTGGCCCGAAAGTGAATTCAGTTACTCCTGGGCGTTGGAAGTAGGGGCAAAAGGTTACATGGCCGTTCTGTGAACGGGACATTTGAAAGAGCTGCTCGAATTGTCGTGGGTGACTCAAGGTGTTCCCGTAGGTCGATCATATCGACCCATGACAGTGATAAATTACCTGCTCCAGAATCATGA
The DNA here is from genome assembly GCA_000482085.2 of Cladonia metacorallifera KoLRI002260. Classification (NCBI taxonomy): domain Eukaryota; kingdom Fungi; phylum Ascomycota; class Lecanoromycetes; order Lecanorales; family Cladoniaceae; genus Cladonia; species Cladonia metacorallifera. The sequence continues at coordinate 75,194 of KI911121.1, read as the reverse complement.
CATCGGCGACGTCGGAATACTGTTGTAAGCCTTTCACATAGCACTTGGTCGGGCTACCTCTGTAGAACGCGCAGACTTTGGTCTGTATGCTCTCAGAATCGAGATTACATCTTCCATAAGTGGCAGGCCTCGCAATCACGTTGTACTTGCGATAGATCCTATTCGTGGTTTGAATAGCTTGTTGGGCTAGGTAATTGTGTGGAGGGTTAAAAGGTGCTCCTACGAGTAAGCTGCGGAAATAATCCGCGCACCAATGAACCACCCAGAACTGGGACACACGTCTGAGTAAATGAGGCAAATCTGCTTGCCATCCCTTAAAGCCTCACCCTCATTACTCTTCCTTTTTTGGACCAATGGCACCACAGAGTAGAGGGCGAGCGACGGTGACTCCACTCCATCCCTTTAATCTAGGAGAGCCCACTACGCCAGAGGAGCGAACGCCAAGGGCATTGCCTTCGGATCACCCTCTGGCAAGCTCCTCCTCAGCAGATGGCGACGAAGAGAAAGAGGACTATGATGAAGACGACATTGGCATCGACTCTCAATACACTTTGGATGATGGTTCATCTGCGGAATCCGTGGGATCGGGCTCGGACGAAGAGGATGATGCTTCAGGACAAGCAACGTTCCTGCAACATTCGAATTCATCCTTCCTCACCAATGCCTTCGCTCCTCCATATTACAACCGACCGCCAACGCCACTACCAGCTTCCCCATCCTTAACGTCGCTTCTTAGACCCTCCTTCTCTACGACTACATCTCGACCTACCACCCCAGATAGTTCCGAAGGCGACACTCCCAATGATACAGAAGCTGCTGTGGCAAAATCTGCTCGCACAGCTACTACGGTACCCAGGGCAAGTCCCAAGGTTCCTACTTACGAATACTACGGCTTTGTGCTATACCTTTTGTCTTCTCTGGGCTTCTGTAAGTTCCTCACTGCCTATTGTGTGATGATTGCTGACAATTTCAGTGATGTACCTGCTTTTGTCCTATCTCCCTTCCCCCTTCCTCCATCAGCTCGGTATCTATTACTACCCAAACCGCTGGTGGTCCCTCGCAATTCCTTCATTCCTCGTTATGACAATCATCTATATCTACGTGGCCCTGGCATTCTATAATACCGGCTACCTCACGCTACCTATGAGTAGTATCGAGAACATTGTCGACCAAGCAGCGCATGTCGCAGTGCTAGATAGTAAAGGGCGTGTCCAAAGAAAGAGTAAACAAGGTGATGCGGCTATAGGAATCAAAGACGCGAAGGATATTGATTGGAAAACATTGTGGAACGAGGGCACTGATGCAGTAATGGACGTTCCTGTAGGAGGCGTATGTGAGATACTCTATGGTTGATAATGGAATGCAGCCCTCGCCTTTAACGAACAAGAGCATCAACTATGCCAAAAGAGTTCCACAATTCGTCAAGAATGATGAATAAACTTCACCGCGAGCATTAGGAGAACGATGGCGACTTCAAAGGTACAGGTAAGAATTGTCCTGCACAAATTCTTATATTTACGAAATGATTTCGCTGACCTTATCTCCTGATTCAGTGATATGTCGGAAATCCGGGCAAGTTAGAAGGAAAGACCTGAATGCACCTGGACCATGGTAGAAAAAGCCTCAAGCTACTGCACAAGAGTACGAGAAGCACGCTATTTTGTTTGGCTCTACGCGATCTTCGAAGCCCCCAACGAAGACGTCACCACCGCCAGCCTATCGTCAACTTCCTTCTCGCTAGCTGGATGCTGAAGAACCTTGACGAAAGGTCTTTGAGGGGGTAAAGAGGAGGAGGTCCCCTGCGCCGTGCAAGCTGGAATCAACATTGTTCAAGCCCGGAAGTGGATCAAACGATTTTCGCGTTTATTCTCTGGCGTCAGACCTAATTAATCCCTTGAAGCTTTCCGTCTCCGTCTTCTTCCTTCGGCAAGAAATGGTTTGGCGACGGATACTTAGTAGGCGTTAACACGGGGTTTCAGTAGTTCTGGGCAAAGGTTTAAAAAATACTCGTATTCAACTTCCCTTCTGTTGCCAGAGATCTAACAGACTTAGTAAGCAGATGGCCATTGTGAGCTTGAAGGAATGCTCGTAACCACTTGTGCGAATGCAGGAACGTGTAGACAATTACCTATCGGAGTTAGCAGGTCGAGATCGATCTAGAAATAAGGTTGATGGGAGAGGCGCGAATGGTGCTGCACAGATTGTTCTCGAAGCGTTGTGCATTGCATATACGATTGGCAAACTTTGAGTGCTCTTGGAGTAGTCTAGACCCCACAGTGCCAATCTCAATCAGGCCGATGTTTTCGCCAGGACGCTGGTGGATCTCGTCGGTCTAGGCAATGATTGCTGGAGCAGCGGGAATGCACTGTGGCGAGTAGAGGGCCTCGGACCGTAAGGTAACAGCAGACCCCTGGAAGCAAAGCGAATCCTATCAAAAGCGCCCCAACAGATAAGAGTCGCTGACTGGTATATATTGGACATCAACGTGGGTTTTGTGCGCCGACAGGTCGGCCAATCAGTACTATGGAATACTTCTTCCCACAACAAACATCAGTATGGGAATTAGCTGGGCAATCATTTCCTGTCACTAGCCGCCAGGGAAAGTGTTTTGTCCTATTTTGTACTCGAAAGGTGCCTCCCTATCCTTCCAAGATTTCGAAGACATTCCATCTGTAGAATGGACCGTTCCTAGGATGTACTCTGTCACCTTGATTGCTGTGCTGCGGCAATGATGTATCGATGTGACAATGTCCGAGTCGCCCCACGGGGATCTATAGGCGCCAGCAACCTTGATGTATGCACCGAGCTGGTTACTGTAATTCAGTGGGTCTTTTCGCAGAGTTCATCAGTCTCTTTGCACCGAAACCACATTCTCGTACTTACATGAGTCGGGGACCTCCCACCAACAGCCGGGGCGTAGGGTTGAGGGTCAACCCCGGCGGATATACTTCCAGCTTCCTTCTAATACGCGCATCAACTGGGAGTCGCGCGTTTGCAGGGCAGGATGCATCGATCTCCAGGCGTTAACATGGATACATGATGACCTATACCATGCCTGGGGCCTCTTCCAACCCCATCGGGCAACTTTCTGGCTCTTTTCGACCCCTGGTCACCTGCAGGGTCGAGTGCAGACATCGTACAGCATGCCGGCACCCAAGTGGGTACGGAGGGGCAACCTGTCGCATCGCGATTCCTCTGCACCAAGGGCAAGGATTCCCGGCTTGCACACGCGCTCTGTTCGGTCATTTCACGTGCTTACAAGGACAGGGTTCAATACTTAGTAGTGCTTTTCAGTGTCGTCAGGGTCACTTAAGTTTAACATGGCATCAAGGATGGTGTTAACGCCTCACTTCGCTAGGTGTGCGGTGTGTTAACGCCATATCACTGCCCTGTCAACTAGAAGTATCAGGATGATTATGATTACGATATACTACAATAGTACATAAGGTTCGGACACCGTTTCCTTTAGCGATAACGATCATCAACGTCAGAAAGTACCTCTACCTGTACCTCTCTAAGCGCACTGGCTAGTATCTCGCGCCCCCAGGACTTCAATTGGACGTACGAACAATTCCAAATTATTGTCAAGCTTGTACCGTTCTGGCCAGATACCTCAGGCCCGCTGCAAAATGTAGTCGTGACAGCTTGGTAATCTACTTTGGGACTCATGATGAGCTGGCAATCTTTTTGCTTGGATTTACCGCTCTTCGTCGATTGTACGCCATCACCTAAACCTTCTCCTTTATGAGTGGTCAGTGCTTAGGTCGGTCCAGGGGACCGCTGTCATGTGTATACTTCACTCTAAAGTACCCAGAAAGCTACACATAGGAGCATTTAGTTATGCATAATGTTTAATGTTTGGGCTATTGGTCGCCTGCTGTTACTCTGGTGCCACAGCCCCGTATGGAAGATCCCCTCCTCAGCCGACCAATCACACACTCGGGATTCGCAGCCTGCATATGATAAGGCCTGCCAGCACCGACATGCTTTTCGAGTTAGGCATGCAATCGCGAGTCGCAAGACTGATCAGTCAAGTTTTGGCATTTTGACCTTTTCGGACGGGTACCTGCTTAGACAAGGGCAGACTCCTGACCGAATGACGATTAACACCCGTGGTCTCATGTTTGATTTATTGAATGAATACTTTATATGCCAATTGCATAACACTTTTTAAACCCCTCCTATTTCACTCCAAGCTCTGGGCTTCGCTCCTTCTCGGACTCCTTCTAAACTGACTCTTTACGTTGAATTGCCTAAAAGTCCTTATCCCATTATGTCTGACCAGTCCAGAGCAGATTCTGTTAACCGTGTTGCGGTTGCATGTGGCGTAATTGAAACCGTCGCCGTATGCTTGAGGCTGGTGGCACGGTGGAAGACCAGAGCACAGTTCGCTGTTGATGACTGGCTTGTTGTTGCTACTCTTATTCCCTCCTATGCTATGCTTGTCCTGGGTTCATTCAGTACGTCCCCAGGCAAAGTTCTCAGGAAGAGACTAACATATGTAGTGGTGACCGCTGGGAAAGGCGGCCAACATGAAGACACCTTGACAAGATCGGATCTGGTGGTATTCCTAAAAGTAAGGATCTTCATATTTCTGTTGAATTACTCCCTCTCAGACGCTGACTGTGTTCTACGAAGACTCTCAATGCCACCCTGATTACTTACTCGCTCACAATTACAATGGCAAAAATCTCGATACTACTACTGTATCGTCGGATATTTGCAACGGCGGCTTTCAGAAAGGCGACTCATATAGTAATGGCTGCCTGTGTCGCGTGGGGTCTTATTGCCATTTTGTGCCTGGTCTTCCAGTGCCATCCCATTTCAGGAATCTGGAATCCCGACGACACTTTCACAGACAAATGCTTCAACCTGCAAGCCTACTATAGAGGAGTATCCGGCGCTCACATGGGACTTGACATCATAATCCTGTGCATGCCTCTGCTGATGATCCAACGACTTGGCCTTCCTATGATGCAAAGGATTGTCTTGTGCGGCATCTTCATGCTGGGTGGCTTGTAAGTTGGCTTGGCTATCGACCACTACTCTTATATCACTCATCTAACATCTTTTTAGGGTCTGTGTTGCAAGCTTGATGCGCATCATTACGATCAACATGATCAAGTCATCGGATATCACTTGTGAGTATTACACTTCTAAACGTTTAACTGCTCTATTTTAATTGTCCCGCAGACTCTGTCATAACCCCTTATCTATGGAGTCAAATCGAAGCAAGCATGGCCATCATCTGCGCGTGCCTAACCACCTACCGGCCCCTCCTTATGGCTCTGGATTTCAATGTTCTGAGTAATCGGCGCTGGAGCAGGAAAAGCTTCTCAAGAATGCGAGGCCAGTCGGAGAATGCTACTACTGATAGCGAAGGGCCTATGAAATGGCCCGGGCAAGCATACTCAGCGAGCGACAAACAGCTGCTTCGGTATGAGGAAGTCAACGGGACAGCTACACATGGAAACCTCCACGTCCACGAACTCGGCGTTCTTCACCCCAGCTCGACGCCCTCAACTACTGCTGGCAATGACCACGTCGCCGTTGACACTTTGAGAAAGGCGAATTCATGGGTGTAAATGTGGTGTATAATTTGTACTTAATCCAAAAGCTCTGTACAGGACAATTGGCGACGGCTTGATCAATTACATATGGGGAATTCAAGGAGTGTTATCAACCTTCGGAATGGTTGGAATTGGATAGGAAAAATACATACGGGACAGGACGTATGATAGAACTTGGAAGCACACGCTTGCGTTAGGGTAGTATATCTCGGATACTCAATATCACTATTATGTGTTGAGCGTTATTCGCTACAATACAAAAAGTCACAGCAGGCTCCACTTGCTTGCATATCAATTGCATATCTCAGCATCCTGTATTCCCTTTCACAATCTCGTCGCGTCCTTGCGTTCATCATTTTCATTGGCCAATATATGTTTCCAAAGTGTCGTGCCGCGCCGTGCCAAAGCCACGAAGCGATTCATGGCTGTCATGGCCGCCTTCTCCGCACCTTAATCTCCCCTTATCTCGAGTTGTGAAGCAGGGTTATCAGATAATCTAAGTGGTCAGGTGCAACCGAGAGTCATAACCCGAGGACATGATGGCTGAGGCACTGTTTTTGGGGCGCGTCCGCCACTTGTTAGGATTACCACGTCGATGGTCCACCTTTTCGATGCTAATTGGATACCGCACGGTACCGCAGATTCACAATGGGTACCCCACAACTTATTCGACGCTAAGGGGCATCCCTATGCGCTATATACTGGATTGGAGGGCATCGAAACATTATGTAGTATGAGTATTTGAAATAAGAATGTACATTCAAGGTAGAATGTATAAAGGAGATAAGGCAAAGATTATGTTTAGCAATTGCTTTACCCGACGGACCTCTTACAAGCAAGTGTTGTTTCCCCGATTAAAGCTCGCTTGCGCGCACTGTATCCGGCCACGAGGCTCTGAACAAAGATGATCTAGTAGGATCGTTCATCACCCCTGCTCTCTTGCATAAATCCATGTTTTAGTAAGTGTATGCCGCGAACTGATTGATGAATTCTTGAATAGTGTTGAACAGGTCAATAACACCGTCCGATCCCCAGTCTGCATAATGTATGACGTTGCAAATCAAAAGCTTAACGGGGGCAATGAAGCATGTGGCATTGTGGCATTTGGGCCAGCTTCTAAGGGCGGCCCCGAAGCAAGCTCCGGGGCGGTCGTCGCGGGGAACCACTAGCCCGGGTGATCCTCCCTCGCCACCTAATAAAGTGCCCTTAGATAGTACACTCATTTCCTAAACGATAGCGAAAATGACACCAAAAGTCATGATTCTAGCGCTACCAGAGCCCCCTGAAACGGGTGCCTAGGGGTAGACGACTGCCGCTCAGGCGTTGATAATAGCGGGCCCCAAGCCCAGGTTTTTAAGTCCAGTTCCCCTATAAACAGCCGTCAATTAGGCCCCCGACTTAGCATACTCTAAGATTATGTTAGGGTTAGGGTTTGCTAAGAGTGGCTTAGCGTATATCAAGACTCTTGGTGTCATTCTCCGTACAGAGTACCTCATCTCGATACTCTGTAGAAGCTACGATTACATTAACATGTCAGCCATTCTCGGGTCGCGATGGCTATAACAGTGTCACACTCAGCTTTAGTGCAGACTCGCGTCACGCTCGGCCCCTCAATCTTCCAAAGGTGACTTTCGCAGGTCAAACCCCCGCCCACCCTACAAACCTCCAGCTGTCCCTTGAGTTCCTTGGGGACCCTCCTTGTATTCGTGGCAGTGATGTGGGGGCCTCGCGAAGCAGTGTACGGCTTTCCTCTAGAAGAAGGTCACACCGCTAAGACGGGCCTCAGCGACTAGAAAGACCATGATGGATTAAATCCGGTCTAAAGATACTACATGTGTGCCAAAGGAACAGCCAAGTATATCCTATATTGTGCGCTGTTGGGCTTCGCTTTGCTGCGCCACCGTCAAAGAATGAGATCCTTATAAGGCTTGCAGGTCAATTGGCTTCTCGAGTGGGTCTGGTGGGTGCGGAGGCTGCAGTGGCCGGGCACCTCAGTTCCAGTGCCGGTCAGCTCAGATTCAGAGCATTAGCCATTACAGACGCGGTCGAGATTTGCTTGCGAAGACGTGCATATCCACGGTAAGCTTAGCTCTTGAAGAACTGGCTGCAGCAGCTAGTATCTGAGATACGGTCTGGAGCATTGCGAGGACGATCTGTAATAATCCATCCGCATTTATCGGCTGAACATGAGGCCTTCGTGGCTATAATGCGCGGCGGCCTGCCTCCTGAGGGGCTAACATTACCTAAAGATCGCTTCTGGAGAGTGGATGGCAAGAGCCGGGATATCGTGTCTATGCAGGGAGCAATGCAGTGGGGGGCCTGTTGGTTCTAAGGTTCATGTGACCCGTCTTTCGCCGCCTCGATGGCTTCAAACTCCTTTCTAACACTTGACCCGGCAGCTCAACCGACGTCCGAGACCCTCTTCCGATTACCATTACGGCCTATAAGAGTCTACATCTATTTGTGCACCCCTTGCCAGCGTCAAGCCCGGTACTTTAGGGGCCGTACTGTTAAAGGGCCTTCGATAGGGTGGAACCGCAGTGCTTCCAAGGTCAGCTACAAGCACAACAAATGGACTACTAGCCCTCGGCTAGAACGCGGAGCCAATAGCAAAGTCGCGCCCAAGTTCTTCCTACCACTAGCAGGCTGCAGCATGATAAGGAAAGAAATGCTACACCCCTCTCGAGAGCGCTCGGGCGTCACATATGCCTGCCCTAAGGCATTCACACGGATCTTAGCTCGACCGGATAATCAGGGTTTTGTTTGTCAGCGCCCTCAGAGTTGCGGCAGCAATGTGCTTCTAATGAGGCGGCTTCGAGACGATGTGCCCGATTTTGGCCATAGATCAGAGAGGGAGCAGGTGGGGATTGGATAAGGAAGGTGAGGGGATATTGCAAAAGATATTCAGATCCACGTGAAGAAGCCTTAGGAGGTGGATTGCTACGCATCTAAATCTCATTCAAAAATGATAGGACAAGAAAAATAATCCGAGATACTCGCAAGTTCCGGCTCCCAACCCCCTAAAAAGTGCTCAAACCACCATATAAACTTGGGCTCAAAGACCTTTCACGACTCTAAAAATTCAAGCAAGTCCTGATTCACCCTATCGGCCTCTGTGTTTGGCAGACCATGTGCGCCTCCGTGATAAACTTTCAGGGTTCCCTTAGGTACAAGCTTGCTTGACATCTCAGCACTGGCCCCTATCGGAACAACCTGGTCATCGTCTCCATGCAGAACCAATACTGGAATATCCATCTTTTTCAGATCCTCAGTAAAATCTGTCTCCGAAAGGGCTTTGACGCAATCATAGGCGCCAATGAATCCGCACGTCATCCCTTGCAGCCACCAGCTTTGTATCATACCCTGGCTCACCTGGGCGCCCTCTCGATTGAAACCGAAGAACGGACCACTGGGGATGTCCAAGAAAAATTGTGCTCGATCTTTCAATAGGCCTGCTCGGAATCCATCAAAGACTTCTATCGGAAGCCCACCAGGGTTTGTGGCTGTTTTGACCAGATGCGGAGGGACTGAGCTGATCAAGACAGCCTTGGATACTCTGCTCGTTCCATGGCGACCAACAAATCTGGCCACCTCGCCACCACCAGTTGAATGGCCAACCATCATTGCATCCTTGAGATCCAGGTGTTCGAAAAGCTGAAACAGATCATCTGAGTAGGTGTCCATTTCGTTACCACTCCAAGGCTGACTCGATCGCCCGTGGCCCCGACGGTCATGAGCAATGCAACGATAGCCTTTGGAAGAGAGGAAAAACATTTGACGCTCCCAATTATCGGAGCTCAAAGGCCAGCCATGAGAGAAAGTAACGACAGGGCCGGACTTCAGACCCCAGTCCTTGTAGTAGATGTCTGTGCCATCTCTGGTTGTGATGAACGGCATAACTGGAGCTTGGTGAGGTTGAAGGTCTATGGGTGATAGTCTTGCTTAACAACGCATTAGAAAGAACACAATTCATGGATGAGGGCTTTTAAAAAAGGAGCAGGTGAACTTTGAAGGCGCGAAATGAAGTGCCCCGCCAATACCCCGCCAATGCATAAATGGGCCCAAATAAGATTGGCCTAGCGCCAACATGCACATGGCTGAGTCAAGAAGATTAATAAGGCGGCTTTATGAATCCGACCTACAGTATCCAGACAAAGAAGTGATTAAACATCCCTAGCAACATGAATTTGACTACAATTGGAGCTAAAGTACTGTGCTGACATGGCAGATCCCCTCTACTTCTAGCTTGTTGTCCTCATTGCTAAGCTCATCCTTTAAGCTTACCTTATGCACTGCTGGCTTTCTGTAAGCCTTCGCATTAGCCCAAATTCGATGCAATTGGCAGAGACCGGGGTCCCTTCTGTAGAGAAAGGGGTTCCTTCTCGCCCATAATCTGAACACCTTCAACAGTCCTACGCTCTTAAATTACCGCTGGTGCATTTCCCACTGCTCTTTCATCTACGCTTGTATCTCCATACCGGTTCAACGACATCATGACGGGACCTGAAAAGACAACGGTTTGGCATGCATTCTACGACCTTCTTCGCTTATACGATATGAAAAATATATTCGGAAACCCCGGCTCTACGGAGCAGCCGATGCTGAAGAATTTTCCAGCCGACTTTGAATACATCCTCGGCTTGCAAGAAGCCTCCGTCGTCGCAATGGCAGATGGGTTTTCGCAAGCCACCCGCAAGCCCGTCGTAGTAAGCCTTCACACGTCCGCTGGGACCGGAAACGGCATGGGCAACATCATGAGCGCCTTCCTCAACAAAACGCCGTTGATCGTCATTGCTGGCCAGCAGACGAGAGAAATGCTCATAGGTGAGCCGATGCTGACGAATCGCGATGCGGAAATCATGCCCAGACCATGGGTGAAGTGGGCATACCAGCCGGTCCGCGCAAAGGACGTTCCAGCGGCACTGGTGAGGGCTATTGCAACAGCAATGATGCCGCCTGCAGGGCCCGTATACTTGTCAATCCCACTAGATGACTGGGACGCAGAGATCGCAAGCACGCCAGTACCACGAAATGTCAGTACTCGAGTTGCTCCTGACCCCGAGCAGCTCTCGTCCTTTGCCGCTCGCATAACAACGGCTAAAAATTTTGCTCTGGTTCTGGGTCAAGAAGTCGACAAAAGCTTAGGCTGGGAAGCGGCTGTTAAATTTGCAGAATTACTTCAAGCCCCTGTCTTTCAAGCTCCATTGGCAGAGCGCGCCGTATTTCCGGAAAGGCATGTGTTGTTCAAAGGTATGTTGCCCATAGCCCGTGGGCCTTTGAGCAACATGCTCGAGGGGTTTGACCTGGTGCTCGTCGTTGGAGCGGAGGTTTGGAGATATTACCCGTACGTCTCTGGTACAGTTGTACCGCCTGGTCTGGAGCTACTGCAGATCACTAATGATCCTCATGATGCTGCAAGTGCGCTTGTCGGTGACAGCTTGCTCTCTGACGCACGACTGGCGCTTGAAGGGCTCTACAAGCTGCTCCATTCTACTCTAGAGCGGCCTTCATCGATAACAAACGGTTCTGAATCGGCTGCTGCGACTGGCCCGGAGCCCATGACTCGAAAGAGTGAAACTTCACCCACGACTGCGATGGACGCCTGGACTGCTTTGGCTCAGCTTCGCCCAAAAAACGCAATCCTTGTGCAAGAGTCACCATCTAACGGCGCAGACCTCTTGCAAGCATGGCCGGCGGAGCAACCAGAGGCTTACTTCACTTTCGCAAGCGGCGGTCTAGGCTGGAACGCGCCTGCCGCCGTAGGTATCGCTCTAGCACAGAAGCGTAGTAAAACCTCTCGACCTACAATTCTCGCGATTGGCGACGGAAGCCTACAATACTCTGTCCAAAGCATTTATACCGCTGTTCAACATAAGGTCAAGCTTATATACTTGGTACCGCTTAACGAGGAATATGCCATACTGAAAGAGTTCGCTATCCTAGAGCAGACTCCGAATGTGCCCGCATTGGACTTGCCGGGGTTGAATGCTAAGGCAATAGCACAGTCGTACGGATGTCCCGCCTTCCGTGCTGAGAATACAACGGAGCTACGCAAATGCTTCGAAGATGTGCTGAAGATAGATGGTCCAGCATTGATCGAGTTTCCAATAGATCGACAACTACGGCCTCTGGTCGCACAGACCACTGCAACGGGGTAAATATCAGCGGAAAGGGGCCTTTAAGACAGTATCCTGTGACCAGTCTATGGCGAAGACGATCCCCTAGTCATCAAGTCGAGGATAGGAGTGGAGCTGCAAAGCCTGTTATCGTATGCTCCACTTTTGCTTCTGATTATATTGCGAAATGTATATATGAATCACTATATCAATGTATACGTCTTACTCGTAACATATCACAGATTTGTAATACTTGACTCAGATATATTTCGTACCCCTCCTGAATAATATGATAAATGTCCTAATGATTCCGAACATATGCTAACATAAGGCAGAAATTTCTAATCTTTCACCCCTTCTAATATCTCAAACCTGGATAGCAGGACAATTCGTTCAGGTAATAACACTCACGAGTGCCTCCCGGATGGGCGTCGAGCTGGGAATGAACGTGTCTAGCGAGGTTCTGGCCTATGTGGATAGTGACAGTTTATCTTCCAGTCAGCTTTCTTCTAAGCATAAGAAGAATCAACACCGATGAATTACCTGCCAAGGGCTATCGGGTCCATATGATTGATTGCTCTATTGCAAAGCCAGAGGCGAGCTCCCAAGCATGGCAGTCATAATAAAACAAAGAATTCGGACACCACAAGAGACGAGGTGCATGGTGGGCAGCAATTGTGCAAGACCGAGACAAATGACACGCGAGGGGAAGTCGGAGCAGGGGCAGGGGGCGTATAGTTGACTCTAGTTGGGCTAATGGGAGAGGTGCTAGGAGAATCGTTATTGCTTCCTTGCGGACGTCTAGTGATCGAGTCCAAATTAATTTCATTTACTGGACGGGGAATAAGGAAGTCATGCGCCAGGCTCACCCCACCCAGAGCAGCTTCCGGATACCGAGGTTGATAATCCCACCAGTCATCTTCGGTTACAAGTTATCGGGAATAAAATGCGTTGGATAAGAGCACGGATGTAGGATCAATTACCACTGGCTCTGTGCACAGCTGACTTCGCCGGATCTGCCACCATTTCCCTCCACTCATCACCCAGCCTGATTGCGACTGTCATTCAACCTTTCCACACAGTTGTTAGGACCAGATTTTGTCAGAAGTTATGTTGTCAAAACACGATATTGAAGACAGCATGGCGCACGAAAGCAAGCCCGATAATGAAGAAATTAATCATGGACGTATGCTGATCATAGCTGGCAATTATCAACGCTCTTTCGAGTGAGGCTTTTTTCCTCCAAGTTCGAATGATTTACAATATTTCAAACGCTAACGCTTAGGCATATGAACAGTGTAGTAGCCGTCCATGGTATCTACGGCGACCGCAGAAATACATGGATGACGAATGGAATGGACAACCAGCCAAGAACAAGTTGGCTTGAGCAGATACACAAGCATAATCCTAGCTCTAGGGTTATGACTTTTGGTTATGATGCAACTCATATCGAAACAGGGTTATATACGATGGGCCGCATTAGGGATAGGGCTTTGCAGCTGTTGGATGACCTCATAAAGCTTAGGAGAGGAAAGACCCAGGTCCCCGTATGCACTCTGTTGACCATAGATCCGAATGTCAGAGTTAAGCTTCGAGCTAAATTGTTCTATCGAAGGATACTGGTCGCCCGCTATTGTTCATCAGTCACGATCTAGGTGGCATTATTGTCAAAATGGTAAGATATTGCAAGCCGCCATTTCGTGCTAATACCTCCACGGAGCAAACCGAGCTCTAACAGTTACTTTAGGCACTCTGGATCGCAACGCTAGAGAATAGCAAGTATAGAGACATCAAAGATTGGACTTGGAGTCTTGTACCACACAATCTCGAGACTGCCGTAGAATGGGAGCCACACCTGCTAAGGTGCTATAGATCTTCTTCGGGTGTCCGCACAGATGCAGTAGTACCCAGGAGATGGAAGACAAGATTGTCGCCTTCTTGCGCCCATGCGGTATTGCATACACCATCAGAGGTTTAGGGAGGTCGATCGTTGAGATCAACGAGGCATTTTTTGCCTCCAAAATACCTTTGGTTACCAACATCTTGGACATATACGCCGAACAGCAAGGAAGCTCTTTAGAGGTGAGTTGTGCCTAACTTGAAAGGACTGTAATCCAAATCATGATACAAGATAGACTAAACGGAGTAGCTTTCCGACAAATACATGTCTACGCTAGACTTCCAGCTTGAGAGGCGGCTTCAGTGTCAGAGATCCCACAAAGACCTGTGCAGTGTGAATCGAGGTAGTAATTTATATGGACGTATTAATCAACACATACGCCAGACTGCTTCTCGTAGGTTTTATAGCCTATCGAACTCTGGGGGAGGCATCTAGTTTAGGACTGTAGGCTCAGAGGCCAGCGATGAATTCGTTCGACTCCTGCACCCCTTCTGGTCTCTCGCCGCTCCACTCCATCCAATTGGGCAATCGAACGGTTCAGAAATACGATTTGATTGGATAACGGCCCTTGAAGCATACAAGACCTGGTTTGGCGGTCAAGAACCAAGTATATTCCAAATTCATGGCGTCAGCAGGACCACTGACGCGTCAGAATTTATCTTCCATTGTCTGAATGCGTATCGAGAAGCACAGCAGAAGAAGGAAATTCAGACATATTTCACGTTCAAAAGACACGATGATCGATGCAATTCAATAATGGCCATGCTGACCACGCTCTTGATCCAGATATTCAGCGACTCTCAAAAATATCTATAATGCTGTAAGGCTACCGTTTGAGGAAATGTCTCACCATTCTAGCTGGACCCAAACCGACTTGTTGCTTCTCTTTCGGAACGTGCTGTCAAGTTGTGATTATGACGGCATTTGGTGTGTGATTAACGGAATGAATGAATGCGAGGACTCATGTACGGCATTCCTGTCAGACATTTGTAGTATCGCGAAGCATACCGAGCGACACTTCAAAATCGTTATCACCAGCACTCCCGACTGTGACTCTGAACGACTGCTTGCTGGCTGGCCAAGCATCAACCTCAACAGTCACCGAGAGGCTGTAGACAGCAAGGTAGCTACTGATATTGATCTCGGAGTCCTGGAACTCGTGCAGCAGCGGCCAAAGTTTGCCGAGTTTGAGAAAACAATCGCTGGGAAGCTTTTGACTTGCGGGCAAGACACAGACTGGCGCCGGCTAGTCCTCAACCAATTGAGGTTCAGCGGTAGTTCGCCTACGGAATTAATGATTGAACAGCAGCTGGAGATTTTGCCTCCCACTACACCTAAGGAGATTTTTGTCCACAATCTATCACGAATACCGCTGGAGAGGAAATCGTGGGCTCGCAAGACACTGATCTGGACCTTGTACACCTTTCATCCTCTATTAGTATGGTAGCTCGGTACTGCTCTCATGCTCCAGGGTGAGAGTCTGTTGAATGAAAATGGCGACGTTGGACTGAATGTTTGCCAAGATATTATCGAGGAGCTTGACAAAGTTTTCCAGGGAATCTCTATCGTCAAACACAACGAAGTTCATTTTAGTCATCCCAACGCACGCAAGTTTTTCCTAAACATGGAAGTCGACTGCGAGGGTAAGAGTGCCTGGTATGATGTAAAAGAGATAGCACATCAACCGATCACCAACACGTGCCTCTTCTACCTCTCCATACTCCAAGTGCGAAATTACATAGCAGCGAGCTATGTCTACCCTCCAACAGACTTGCTTGAATCAATAAACTACATCCCGCGGTATGGTCTTTGCTGATATGCAATCGAATACTGGAAGAGCCATTACGAGCTAGTTTCCGAGACGTCTCGCCCAACGGAAAGCGCTCTAAGGTTCTGCCGGATACAAAGGCCATGCGGCTTTGGGCTTAGGTATATTGGTTAGTTTGGTTTCTAATTAGGCGAACAGACAGCGCCTTTTTGTCCATGCTACCCATAGTGGCGGGCGTAGGGCTACAGGATCTGGTAACGGAATTGCTTGATCTTGAGCCACAGCCAGATCGCATGAAGGACTGTGCTATAGCTTTGGTAGAGGCAGCACGGCATGCGAATATAGAAGCCGTTCGTACACTCCTTCCCCTTAGCGGATACCGTCAATCGTATTTAGAAAATGTGCTCAGCGCCGCATCTTCCTCTTGCGATAAAGCAGTCTTGGATTTGCTAATTACAAACATTGCGGAGTATAACGATACCTTCCAATGGCCACCCGTTCGTTTGTGCCGAGCAGCGCAATTTGGGCTCAAGAATTTAGTCAGAAAACTGCTCGGATCAGGAGCTTCCCTGGAAGCGGCAGTCACTGTTCATAAATCGACACCAATGCACCTGGCAGCTCGACATGGGCACGCAGAAGTTGTCAAGGTGTTGCTGGAGGAAGGGGCCAAGCATACAGTTTCGGATGAAGAGGGGCGGACTCCGTTACATATTGCTTCCAAGTACAGCCAAACAATTGTGCTCAGCCTTCTGCTGGATGCCGGTGCGGATTGTAACGTCGCGGATAATTACCACGCCACTGCCCTAGCTATCGCTTGTGAAAGGGGAAACCACGAAGTGGTTCGAATCCCGCTCATGAAGCCAGAGTGCGACACGGGCTCTGACAGACAAGGCACATCAGAGCCATTATCGCCGCTATCAGTTGCCATCAATAAAGGTTTCTCCAGCTGTGCTAAGTACCTGCTCGACAAGAATGCAAACACAGAGGTCTAGGGTAGCCGAGGCTGGACCCCACTCTGCGATGCTGCCTCAAATGGCCGTAGTGAGCTTTGCCAACTTCTGCTTGAGCATGGTGCTAAACCAAACACATTCATCGGGGCTGATTCTATCCTCTTCAGGGCCGCCAATGGTGGAAACCTGGAAATTGTCAAGGTACTCGTTGAGAATGGAGCAGAAATTGACGCCACCAACTCAGGAGCTACAACCGCGTTTCAAGTAGCTTCAGCTAATGGACATATGGCGGTTGTGACTTATCTGCTCAAAAAGGGGGCCAACATCCATCATGTAAATAGAATTGGCTCGACATCGATTCTTATGGCCTCTCACCACGGCTTTGCGGATATTGTTCAAATTCTGATCGACAACGGAGCGGACCTACAATGTCGAACCCCACGAGGCTGGGCACCCATTCATCGCTGCTATGACAATCCTGAGACGACCGATGTCCTGCTCAAGAACGGTGCGAAAGTAAACATTGTTACGGAAGATGACTTCACCCCGCTTTACCTAGAGGCACGTAACAACTATCCTGAGGTGCTTCTATCCTACAATCCCGACCTAGGGATTACGAGTACCGACGGCTACGATGCAATCGGTACTTTGACCGCTGCTCTGGAGAATGGAAGCCTTGAGGTCATCCGACCGCTATTGGAAGCCCGAGCGGAAATCGACGACGAACCCCACAGTAACAGATCTCTCTTACATTATGCCGTTCTTTGGAACCGGGAGGATGTCCTTCGCTTACTAATGGATGAAAATCCTAATGTCAATCTTGTGGACAAGACTGGCGATACAGCGCTCAACTGCATAAACGCTAGTACCCCTTTAACAATCGCCAAAATCCTCGTCAATGGTGGTGCAGATTGCAACATCCGCAACAAAAAGCATTACGCGCCAATCTGCACAGCAGTATTGTCCGAGAATGCTGAGATAGTGAAGTATCTTGCAAAGAAAGCCAAGCTCGACATTGTAGGGGGACAACGTGGTGGCCCGTTGCACATCGCTTGCTACCAAGCGAATCTCAATTTAGTAAAGGTACTCGTGGATGCAGGCGCAGATGTTAATCTTAGAGATCCTACTGTCGGCACGCCCTTGCAGTCGGCGTGCAGCAGCAAGAGTTCGTCAAATGAAGAACAGGAGAGTGTCATTCTTTATCTCATCAACGAAGCTCATGTAGACCTTGACATCATTGGTGGCTGGTATGGTTGTGCACTCAACGCAGCTTGCGCGCTATCAAGTTTCGACGTTGTGAGAATGATGTTGGAGAGGGGCGTGTCAATCGATGTCAAAAATGAGATGAGTATGATGGCCGTCCACTTTGCGGCGAGACGAGGAGAGCAAATCTTTCGAACGATTGTCGAATGCGGGGCGGATGTTGAGGTGCCAGATAAGTTGGGTAGAACTGCACACCATTGGGCTTCTATTGGCGGTATGCTCCATGTTATCAATCATATTCTATCTGAGTCGAAGAGTCTTGTGAACCAGGGTGATGCGAATGGCTGGACTCCTTCGCTCCGGGCGGTAAGGGGAACAGCTTCAGTTAGTGCACAAGAGAAAGTCCTCAAGCTCTTATTGGATAAAGGCGCGAATCCCTGCGTTAGAGTGAAGATTTTGGATGAGGAATGGTCCCCTGTAAAGGTCGCAAAATACCATGGACAGGACCGTAGGGACATTGAATTATTGGAAGAGAAAGCGAAAGAGATGCTTCAGGCCACCGATGGTGTGGATTCTTGGGACGAGAAAGACCATGCATCAAGAAAGGCGGATAGGAAGGACGCAACATGTCACTGCTGTTGTTCAGTAGGTACCTCTTCATTTATATGTCCGTCGTCATTCTCCCAGCACAATACTTTTCGTGCTCCGTTCTACGAATATTGCTGACGTTGGCATGGCTAAGGAGATTTAGGGGATACGGTATGACTGCGATTCTTGCTTGGACTTCGATCTCTGCTATAAGTGTCATCTATCCAAGGAAGTCATCCATCCCTCCACTCATCTTCTTTGGCCAATTGGGCCCGAATATGAGACGGAGACGGAAGCGACCAGTTCTGAGAGTAGTGAAGAGAACGACGAGGCATAAGGGGCTGGCGGGGGTAAGGGGTAGCGGGTAGGTTCGTAGGGACTTGGTGAAAGTACGATAAATTTTGTCACAAGTTTGAAGGGTTTGAATTGATAACTTGGAATGTGAAACTTGATTAAGATCAATACTCTAATAAATTGAAATACTTGCTCCAATTTAGTTGGGGGTTAAGTGCCCGATAGTATTGTCGCGAATTGCTAGTGGCCACCGGCGAGCATTAAGGGCTCCCCCACCAAGCGTACAGCCCTATGAGGCTGATACCTAGAGGGTGCAAATATCCCCAAAACTGGCCCCTTAGGGAACGAGATAGGGGCTAGAGATCTAGCATCGGTGACCAATATGAAAAGGCCACTACCTCTAGATTATCTCCAGGGGGCTATACGGTTGAATCCTTCTAGGGAACATCACCCACTTCTGCTCCTTACCTTATCCTTTTTCGTCTCCGCCGCTCTCCCCTCTGCTCAGCATGTCGACAGAGTCAGCTATAAACCCTACCGACCCACTCCTGTACATGTCTCACATATAGCTAGCCATCACGCCCCAGGTATCTCATCGCTTAGACGGAAGGGTTCTCGGCGATGGGCCCTCGCTTCCTGTCGCGGCTATTGATAGTACTGCCAGCATGGCCGTCGGTTGCAGGGGGTGGGAGGCCTAGACCTAATCTTTTTCGACCAACTAAAAGAGATTCTGAATATCTTCATTTTGCAACTTTTCAGCTTTTCACTCTGACCAGATGAGCACTAACCTCCGCTTATGACTTATTACCGAGTCTACATACTCCGTACAAATCCAAACACGCAACAAAAACCTTTCGGATTGGTATACAAATTTGATCGGAAATCATAGGTGGGGGAGCTCCTTTTCTTTGCGCACCAAGTATCCCGAACCGTTCTGCACACGCCAAAATCTGGCCCAAGAATTTGGACCAAACAAGCATGGCAATGATCCGAGTTCTAGAACGAGCGCCTAGAATGCAATACGATGCGAGGTGGAGAACGTATCCCCGTCAAGTTGTCGCTACTTTTCGCCCACGTTGGTACTGGTGGGAACTAGAACTACGCCTGAATGAGTAACCCTGCCCGTGGCTGGCTGAAGACACCCTCAACTCACAGCTGCCATGCAATTTTCCCAACAAGCCTCACTTGCTCCGCGAGCAATGCATTTGCCGAAGCCTGTGACCAGTACCCGCACCACGTATAGCATCTAGCCTCCCCGTTTCCCTCGCACGCCACCTACCCTTTGTGTGCCACGATGGGTTTTTAAGGCTGAGCCTGACTGTGATGCCCTACCTAGCCCGAAACCACCCAGAATGTGAAAGCTGGACTTGCGCACTGATGGCATCTGACCATGGCGGAACATAACAGCTCCACGCCAACGGACTTCCCCAGTGGGATTTTCTTATCGAAACAATGCTAGGATCAGCACGACATAAATCCATGCACTGCCACCAGGATTCTTACAGCTGGAAAGTGCATCGAGACCTCAACGGAATGTCCCTATGGGGCCGTCTCTAGACACTCGAATAGCACTTTTTATAAGTCGATATAGGTAGCAAATCGGGTTACAGAAGGTGTCCAGGTTGTGATTCAGAGCATGTTTAGTATGAAAACCCTCCTATCGTCTTTGATATTTACTAAAATATCTTGCTTTGCCCGGTGAGGGGGTTGAACATCTCTAGGCCATGATCGTACGCATATCGTCAGTAGACATTCATTCCACGTCAAAGCACATAACATCACATGCTTTAGTTAATTCACTAAAACAGCATTGACAGCCGAATGCGAGATACACATTGATAAGGATTTGTTGACGTATTTTCTGTTTGTCTCTACACAGGCATTTCTTTCCCCATCATCGTGACTATATGACATATAGGTTTTTACATACCTACTCTGCAGGGGAGGGTTCTAGAGCCTTTTCATCTGGGGATCGTATATTGAGATGGGAATCCCAACAGCACGAATGATAAGAAGGAATCAACGCCTATCGCCCCGTGGCTTGCAGGGGACTTACCGAGAGAAAATTCCACTTACAGCACTCATCGAGATTTGACACCAAATAGGTAAAAGAGTGTCTTTAGCATGGAACAACTCCATGCTTACACGCGACTCCACTGAATCCTGTGGCTTACGCATTGGCCAGCTGAGTGCTTGTTCAACTCAATTCTAGATTTCAAGAGGCAGGATGAACCTGAAATCTGCTCCAACGGGAAGGGAAGCTGAGCCAGGACAAATCAGGATCATCCAATACTCGGTAGCTAACACTGATTCAGCTAGCTTCTATACCCTGCTCACGTTCTCGATTTGTAGCGGTGCTTGGCGAATTCTGGCCCTTCGCGGTGCAAAAAGCAAATATTCGGGCAATCCTGGGATTCCCACCTAGTCCTGCTCTGTCTGATTCTTAGATTTATGGATTCCGAACCAAATCGCTGATGCCGTAGATAGCGGCGGTTGCCTGGCACTTGCACTGCAATTACTTTTCTGGCGCACTGAGCCATGCTTGCTATGGTAGCAGCAATGGCGCAAGCCTCAGTAGTTGAGTAAGAGTGTACAAGGTGTTTTCTGCTGCGTTTCAGCTTAAGGGCAGAGTCTGCAGCTAAAGGCGGTATATTGCTTGGCTCTGAATGCGCCTTCCTTTTTAGTATGGAGTGGCTTATGGCGTCCCGATGACACCTGAACTCACGAACGGATCGAAAGATGAACAACGGTCGAGCATTATTGCTAACGCCTTTTTGGCCAATGACAGTCAACTAGGAGAGTGGAGATCTAATTTGGTCTACGAGGCCAGTGCGGGATTCCTCCTGCTTCAAATTGAAGCTGAAAAAAGCCTGCGTCCAGAACATAGGCCTGAAGAAGCGCACATTGGAGCGCAGGCGGAACTTTTCTAGGTCCATACTAGACATTATGCAAAAAAAGGGCTTCGGCGACAGGGGTGCGTCTCTTTTGTGGTACATGCCTTATCACCATTAAGCCCCTAGACTTACATTATCTGCAGGTTGTGTGACTTTAGTCACATGCTGCAATTGGTGTAGCTCTCTTGGAAGTGGTATCTATAGCATAGCCCTTCCAGAACCGGTACACTGCGGTGTCTAGTTCAAGCTGCCTGTAAGACAAACTCCGATATGCACTTTGGTGGCGCTCTACATTGGCTTTGAAAGGTGTCGGATACAATGTCGAAGGCTGGCTGAACACATCTATTCCTGGCTTCAATCAGGTCCAGAACATTATGCAACATGCTGTGATGTTCTTGAGGCGTTCTAGACCGCCTTGTATGCTCGCCTTATCCGAGCTATTGCTGGCATATAAGGAATGGATTCCCACCTTTCTTCTACTCATCCCAGGCACGGCAACAATCTCTAGCTTCCTTAACAGTATTCTAGATCTACAATTCAAATTGAAACTTCACACAGTCCTGCTGAACCTATCAGAAGCTCCTCCCTACGTTCATAATGGCCGAAGTTTTCACTCGTCTCAAGGCATTTGACGCTCCCAAAAAGGACATCTTTGGCCATGCCAAGCCTATCGAAATCTACCATGATGATGAGGGTATTCAGCACGCTTACGAACTCGTACACTTCTACAAGTTCCACGTCCAGGCCATTGAGGAACTTATTCATCGCCACGAAGATCTCGAACGTCGGTACAAGGAGTCCGAAAATTCTCGCAATGCATTGGCTACAAAGCTCCACAACACTGAGCTTGAGTTGAAAGGTGTAAAAGCTGCCTTCGAAGAGTCCGAAGAAAATCTTAGAAAAGAAAAGAAAGCCCACGAGAAGACCAAAGAAGAACTTCGAAAAGAACAGGTCTCTCATCAGAGGACCAAGAAGATGCTTGAAGAGTCTAAGGACGAGCTCGAACGTGAAAAACATCTCCACCAGTCGACCAAGGAGAAACTCAAGACCTCTGAAGAGCAGCTTAAGTCGACCACTTCTGAGCTCAAGCAGACAATCGAGAAATTTGAACATGCTCTTATCGAGCTCCGCCAAACCAAAACTGAGCTCACAAAGGTCAAATGCGAACTTGAAAAGAACCAGGATATACTCACCCAAACTCAGTGTGACTTGGCCAGGACCAGGAACGAACTTTGTAAAGCCCGCGAAAATTATGCCAGCGCCGATAAGCGTGCCGAGGATAATCGGAGGCAGCTCGATGAGGCCATTCGCAATGAGAAAGCTGCCAACATTAGGGCAAGGGAAGCCAACGCCAGAGTGGATAAGCTTGAAGAGGAGAGAGACATGCTCAATAAGAAAGTCGACAATCTCAAGAAGGCACTCGAGGAAGCCAATGCCTCGAGCAATGACTCCTGCACCGGCTTGCACGTCATCCGCAAACCTAATCACACCTGCGGCAATGTCTATATTGACGAAATCATATACGGCGGTAAAGCATTCAATGATAAAAAGACTGTCGACATCTTTTTGCAGCTGTTGAAAAACAAAACCGTTTTCGAAGTCCACAACAGGCTCTTCCCTGAGGATCCTTGGTATCTCAATTCGAAGACTCTTACAGTCGCATACAGCGTTGATGGTAAACCGTTCCAGTATCTTATCGGAAAGGAATGGGAGAAAGTGAGGTTCACCTATTAGGTGAATCAATATTGGGCTGGAAGTTCTTCAGGTGTTTAGCTAGCGAACATGTGGCGATTGTTATGGTTAGGGATTTTTGATTGTTGCTTATCGATTTGTGGCTCTTCCTTATGTTTGTGGATTTGTTCAATCGTATTGGGGTTGATTCCTCCTGGAGCTGGTACAATGGTGTAGCGGCTTGTTATTTCTCTCTTTAGGCCTTCCTTTCTTATTGTCATGACTTTAAAGATGTATTGCGGTGGCGGACCTAATGCAGGAAGAGATTAATGATAGATTGAAGCTGCTTACCCTGCCTGAAGACCTCTCTGCAATTTAGAGCTTTAAAAATCATGTACGAAAGTATTCTTTGAACTGCTTCTACAAAGTAAAACAATCAGCGCTAACCCCCCTTCAATGAGATGCGTTAATTTCATGCAATTTTGCTCTCATCCTTGAACATCCTGGTTTTAGGAAACACCGCTCGCAGAAAGATCCCCTATTGTGATGCCCAATGGCGCCCCCTTACTGAACGAGAAACTTGCCTTTGCTTTGGTAATAAGTAAGTTGTAACGCTGGCTTGGTAACCCTTAACTGCTCTAGCTCTTGAACGCGCATTTGAAGCTACAGTTAGTCGGCAACATATTCCGTCTCTGCAGAGTACAGAAGATATTCTAGTTTGGATACAGCTAAATTCATTCGTCCGCTGCGTGGAGAGATGAGTTGACCGGCTTTTGAGCCGGCTACAGAAGTCCCACCGTGCGAACCCCTTGAGGGTACCGTTTTGGATTCACAGGGGTTTCATAAATTAACAGAACTTGGCCGGGCAAACCCTGGGGTCCGGACTTTTGACGCCCTCCGGTAGTTGGCAGGGCTTAGGTAGCTCGTGGGGGACAAAAATATTGGCACCCACCTTAGAAGCGCCGCGCAACGGGTCGGGTTTGGGGTAGGGCTTTGGGTCGGGTTTGGGAGGTCTTTAGGCCGCTCCAACCTACTATGTAGCGTGCCCCTAGATGAAAATTAGGTCCAGAGGGGTGCCAATACTTTTGTCCCCCACGACGCCTTATTACCTAGCGCCGGATATGCCCAGGCCGTATGGCTTGGCATTAACCAATAAAATATGTGTAGCCGTTGACTTTGGCTCTTCCTATCTCATGGTCTTTGAGATGCAACAACCGGGAAAGCCCACCCTGGCAAAGTTCAAGGCTGTAATACATACGAATCTGCTCGGCGATACATCATGCTCTGCCGTGCTTGTAAAACGATGTTTCAGGGCGACCTGACATTTGCTGACGAGCATTCCTACATCCCAGTTGCTCATCATCCGACCGCCAAAGATCTTTGTGCAGCAGCAGAGCAGAAATGCCGAATCTGTACACGTGTATGGCGCACGTTCTCTAGGAATGGTCAAGTAGATCTGTTAACTCTCCAACCTGAATCAAGCTTTACGGGCTACCTGTACAACGACAGTGAGCATACGCTTGGTTTGCGCATACCACCAGGATGCTACGAATTATACATACTCCTAGACTTAAAAGCTCTAGAACGAGAACCTTTGAAGATGGAAAGAGGTTACCCGCAGGTATGCGTGTTTGTCTTAGAACCAGCAGATGGTACGTTCGACTATTTGACATGGCTTTCAACCTTCGTATCTGATCGCATGATACTGACATAATTGCACTTACTCACCACCACGAGATTGCACTCAATACCGGGTCTGACGACTGCTGGCGGCTCGCCCAGACTTGGTTTACGGGGTGTATAGCGCAACATCAGAAGTGCAATAGGCCTTTTGGCAAGAGCTTGTTTCACCCCACTCGCCATATTGAGTTACTACCGACAAACTCCAGCTCTAAATTCGACGTACGAATTACACATCAAGTGCCGCCAGACTCTCCGTATATGACACTAAGCCACACCTGGGGAGCGGCCAGATTCATGAAGTTGACCAAATCGACCTCTCAAAGCCTACAGGATGGATTTCAGAGTAGAGACCTGCCAAAAACGTTTCGAGAGGCAATTGCGGTTGCCAGGAGATTTGGTATTAACCACTTATGGATTGATTCGTTGTGCATTTGGCAAGATTCAGCGGACGACTGGATCCATGAAGCTGCACAGATGGGCGACGTATACTACAACTCACTTTGTAATATCGCAGCAACAGGCGCATCAGACAGCGACCAAGGCTGCTTTTTTGATCGGGACAGGTCCCTGATCATTCCTTGCATCGTCAAGTCCGATTGGGATAACACACTTAATCATGAGTATCACGTCATCGAAGCCCTATTCTGGCAAGAGCAGATGTTGAGTGCGCCCCTCAATCGCAGAGCATGGGTGGTTCAAGAACGCCTTCTTTCCCCTCGCGTACTGCACTATGGTAAGGACCAGCTGCTTTGGGAATGTCATGAATTGGACGCATGTGAAACATACCCCCAGGGGCTACCTTCTATCCCGGCGAATGCCCATACCCTTTTCAAGGGATTGGATCCGGACGTGGACGGCCGGCGTTTGCGAAAGGTCAGCAACAATGAACCTGATCCGGACTTAGATCCATATCATCTGTGGACCAAAGTTGTCCAGGCTTACACATCAAGCGACTTATCGAAGCCGGGTGATAAGCTGATCGCAATATCTGGTATCGCCAAGCGATTCCGGAGCATGCTAAACGATACCTATCTAGCCGGGTTGTGGTTACGAGTCTTGCCTACTCAATTACTATGGCATGTCAATGATTGCAGGCAAGCTAACGGCTTACCAGCAAAGAGGCCCCCCTCCTACCGCGCACCCTCCTGGAGCTGGGCATCTGTCGACGGCGAGGTCTCTACTGGTGATATAAATCGCGATGGTATCCTGATTACGGTCATTAAGACATATGTAAAGCCATTGACGGACGACGAAACAGGCCAGATTGAGGACGGTTACATTATCTTGGAAGGTAAACTCTTCCCTGCTGGACTGTACAGATGTGCAACGGTTGACGAACTTCGACTTCGAATCAACGCCAAAGCATTGGGAACAGGGTGTCTGGTCTACCCTGATACTGAACCTAATGGTATTACTGCAATCTCTTGCTGCCTACCAATCAGAGAGTATACGTACAATCAGAAGCCATGGGTCTGGGGACTGATCCTGGTGGCTGATAAACTCGGTAGGGGTTTCTATAGACGATTCGGTGTATTTGCGGCGCATGGGCAAGAAGCATACGAAGTGCTCAAAGACTCGAACATAGTCGACGATACGTCTGAGCTATATATTGATAATGACTCGCATAAGCTCTTCGTAATCTAAGCAAGAATGTCTAATATTTCAAGATGTGGGAGACAAGTATTTTGTTACAATATGATTGGTTTTGGATTCATGACTAATCGATTTAGTAAGCCGATAAGTACTAAGCGCCCGTTCCGTTGTCAGCGTTACACCAGAAACATGACCCATTGCAACGGGAAATGCCTGGAGCTGTCAGACTATAGTCTTCAGCCACGAAGAAAGCCAGTGGTTCAGCTTTCAGAAAGCTAGGAATAATCTATATTTTGACTGCTTCTATAAAGTATAACACCCAGGTCTCACTTTCATCGAATCAAATCCGTTACTTTCACGCAGATTTCCTCTCATTACTCGACACCATGAAGTCAAGAGACACTACTCATAAAAAGACCATACGCAACTCTCGAGTGAACAAGGAACCTGCATTTTTCCTAGCAATGAGCAAGTTGTGATGCTAGCTTAGTGACTCCTGGCTGCCATATGTCTTAGACGCGCATGCGAGGCTACGGTTGGTCGAAAATATACTTTTCATCCGTAGTTTGCTCTAGAGAAAGAGACTCCATGATGATTCCTTCCTCCAGCTCTCCGGAAGGAGCTGCGTGAATTTTAGTAAGAACGCCAGGGAAGGTAAAATTGGAGGCATTCTCTCCCTCGTGCAGTTCGGAATGTTGGCCCAAATGCAACCGTGAGCTTGGGTCTAAATGGTCATCTTCAAGGTGTGACCTCTTCGCTCGGAGGAAAGGCATGGTCTTGGACACCAGCTTGGTCTTCGAATCCGCAAGATAAGAAGCGCATCGATCGTGTAGGGAGACAACGTTTCTCGCTTTTGCCATATGGATTCTCGAGAACGAAGTAAAGGCGGGCATGGAAATGCAGATGACGGATACATCTATTTTAAGAGCTCTAAAGCTTAATTAGTCGGGAAACTTTGCATTATGTATGCAACGTGACTTACATGCAGATGTAGAGAATGTCACTGTACCAGAAGTCAGTGCTAAGGGAAGCCTTGACCCGATATACTAGACCGACAACGCTGGCAGCGACGGCGCTTCTTGATGTTAGAATTGAAATTATCTTTTCATATCAATAGAAAGGAAGTCTCTCACAGAATGCCCGTTAAAAAAACCGATAAGACAGCGAAACGTCTCGGAAGAGACATCTGCAGTCTCATTACGACAGGTATAAACAAAATGAGAATAAACAAATCGACTACGACATTGAGGGGCCCTTGAACTAGGCTTAGTATCCACATTCTATGGCACCAGAGTCGAGGACAGTAGTACGCCATAAGGGGGATACTGATCCAGTAAAGGCAGAAAGCAAAGACCAGACCAATGTATATTGCATATCGAGTAAAGGCCTCCGGACCAAATATGCGAAAGTAAAACAATAGGAGCGATGCTTCAGCAAAGAAGAGGCTGGGGCCTGTCAGTATCTGGGCTGTAAATTGTTTCTGTTGAAAATTCTCTGATTTAGCATAAGCCACGCACACTTTCCACATAGACGCACACCTTCAGGAACTTGTCATTGAAAATAAAACTCAAGGGTATATCCCACGAATGGCGAAAAGTGTTCGTCACTGGAAAAGGGTTTAAGTGTCTTCATCAGTGACAGAACGCGGGCTTTGCAAGCTTACGTGTTAATACCACGCTAGTAAAAGCAAACGAGAGTATCATGGCAATAATGCAGCAATCTGCCCGACTGTCAGTGAATACGCTTGTGCCGGTTCAGATTATAATCGAAGTTAAGTACATTCCTCTAGTGCAAGCTTATGGTGTGATTGGAAAGCCAGATAAACTCGGGTAGTGACAAAAATGAATGTCAGGGCCATCAGCACCGTGCAAGCGCTGATTGCTAGATGCTCGAGTGATGGGGGATTGCTAAAATTGAACGTCACGCCTGCGGGTGGGGCACCAGCTGGAATTTGGGAGAGTGCGACTCCTGGCGGAAGACCAACAGGCATTATCGCTCTGAGATGGACTGTCTGGGGAGCCCTTTTGGGCGGCTCTCTTTGTACAAAGAGAACGTTTTCTGAAGTAGGTATTCAAACACAACAATAGTTTATATGAGAAGGTTTGCTTCTACTGGATCCTCACGGTGACGTAGCTGTACATCGCCGACTATATGAATAAACCACTCGCATCCTACATTGAAGGCCTAACTCGTCCGGCAGCTTTACGTTTAATGCTCGACTCCATGATACGGCGTGCTTACCGTACGGAAAGCTGCCTCAGTTCGTGAAAAGCGCTTGTGCACTGCTGAAGTAGTCAAGCGGCCCCGGTAGAAGACACGGTTTGAGCGTATGATGCGATGTTGACTGGTACTTACATACTCGCAGATCCTTCTACCTGACCATCAGAAGAGTGTAGTTACATTGTTAGTCACGCCATGAGTGTGCATAAATACTCGAGTAGAGCTCTACTCTCGCCCCAAGAGTTCGAGAGATCGGAATAAAAGCCTTGATTTGCACTAGCTACTATCGCCAAGGCTTAACGCTGGTAGAACTTTCGGTGTGTACTCCGTACAGAGGTACATTAATTCCATTCTAATTATGCGGTGTACTTGCCTTACTGCTGCTCAGCAAAGGTACAATTATATACTTGGAACATAAGGAGTTGTCTCACCGCATCGAGTCCGTCTTACTCTATCAAGTCCGTCTTACTGCATTGATTCCGTCTGAATGCATTAAGCAAATTACCTAGGTAGTTAGGCTTGGCTACCTAGCTGATAACCGTAGAAGTACTCACTCACTTACTGTATAAACCTGTAGGGTTATACTCAAAGCATGGACGGTAGCACGGAGTCCTCTAAGGCTGCAATCGGGAGAAAAATTCTGCAGCAGGCTTTCAAATACATTGTAGCGACCTCTTAGTGCACCCGGCCGGGAAGGAAGCACCGTCTCTTGTAGGATCAGAACATGCGGCGTGGTTTTGATATTATCACCGAAACGTTTCAGTTTGAACTTCCGAGGGTGTCCAGCCATGAAAGATGATTTGGCCACCAGAAGAGTGTGGTTAAATTGAGCCAATTGCTCACACTTTTAGGCATCGGGCCGTTTTCGAGATTCATTTAAGAAACAAAGCATTTGGTGCGGGACTCAGCTACTCTCCGTCCGAGCGTTGGCGTGGGGGTTCCCTCACCACGTAACAAAGATCGACACAAAACGTCTTGATTTGCGACACCCGTTCTCGGCAAAGGTATGCCAAAGTGCGTGGTACAGTTAGTTGAGGATATTGGACGTCTGTCTTGTTGCTTCAATTTTGTTAGGGCCTACGGAGAGTGACAGGATGAGTCTTGATCCCGTAGCATAGTATGCAGAGCGCCGTCCGTAATGCCATGCCACCGAGCTTTCCCTTACAGCATCAGTTCTTAGGCCACTTAGGGGTGCCTCTACGGGCTACCCTCTCTGTTAGCGGCCGAGTTTAGGGGCTCGGGGTTGGCCTATATGGCTGGGAACATAGCACTGTGTGGCATCCTATACTAGCGCAGATCAAGACCTATCTTGTCATTCTCCGTAGTGCCCGGTGGGATCGTCGCCGGCGGCCACTAGCAGCTCTGCCGGCCAGCTTTTCTGCTCCTTATTCTTCTTCGTCTCCGCTATTCCTCTCTACCACATCTACTTAACAGATCAACAGCCTTTCTAGCTAGAAGCTTCTCCTAACTACCCACACCAATGTCTATCTATCTATATAGCTAACCATCACGCCCTAGGTAACCTATCAATTACACGAAGGGAATTTTGGAAATAGGCCTTCGCTCTCTATCGCAGTTGTTAAGGGCAGCGCAAGCTTAGGCTACTATAGAGGAGCACTAAGTGATTTTTTAGATCAGTCTTACTGCTTTAACGCCGTCTTAATCCTACCGCACACTTGCATTGCTGCTGCTTCGGCAAAGGGATGTGGCAAACACCGTCCAAAGGCAATCCATGCAATCAAGGATGCAGCGAACAATATCTTCGAACGAAAGATCTCATTTAATGAAAAATGTGAAAAGGTATGCCAGGAGCTATTAGAGCCCACTAACAGCCTTGGATTTGCACGACGAGAAAGTGGATGGAGAACATAGCTGATTCGCGATCTGCGACATTAGGAAGTGACCATGCAGACAGAAAGTTGATCCCGCTCCCCTCACCAGTCTCTTCAATATCCCAAACACTCGCTGTCTTACCCTCTTCATCCATCGTTGTCGATTGTTTTGAATTTGCAATATGTCTACTTTTTCCCCCATTATCTTCAAACCAAGGGGACGCTCGCTCCGTACAATCTTGACTCTCTGGTGTTATCTGCTCAGAAACCTGGATCTCTCCTTGTCGCCAGCTACTTTCATGAGAATCAGAGCCGCTATGCTTGCTTCCCTAAGAAAGGTATTTCCTAGTATTGAACAGTACATGGGACTAATTGTATGAGTGGGGATAGCGGTCGCAGGGCAGGGATAGAATAGATGATGATCCCAACAAACTGTTCGAGAGCAGCCCAGGTTGCGGGCTTGGTGAAACCCCATGTATAGTCCTCGGCGAATACACCCTTCAGTGTAATTGCCTTGAAAACAGCGCATACCGCGGTGAATACCCCTAGTCCCATAAGGATACAAAGCGCGACCTTGGTTTGATTGTTCATCTGAAACCGATGTATGACTAGAATGGGTATGCCAGCACAAATCAAGTCGGTCACAACATCAATGGCGAAGCCAATATATCCTGCCAAGACAGTTGTACGCGTTGATAAGCATGAGCCATGCACGAGCGGTTTCTAGAGAGCGGCCAAGGGTCTACAATGCAAGAAGAAGAGCATTGCTAACGCGAGATATAATTATGTCGTCATCTGCTGCAAATTTTCCTTTCAGAAATAATTTTGAGGGTGAGTTGGGAGCAAAATCGCCCCACGCCGTCAGGTTATATAAGAATGATCCAGGTGGTGCGCTAATTATTTGGTCAAAGTTCGCATCCATCATTTTCTCTTTTGGTACCTGGCGTAGTTGGTCCAGGGTCGAGACATTGAGTAGCTCCTTGAAGTCCTGGAATGTTCTCTCCGCTGTCTCTTTATTTGTGACTGGTTGCCAGCCTCCAGAGAGGGAAACTGCACGCTGGAACAAATTTGTTTCCTGACGACCGTAGGCAGTGAGGTGGTGCACCACAGACCTCCACCGGCCGAAAGACCAGCAATCGTCACACGATTCGGATCGCCTCCGAATTTTGAAATATGGTCTTGCACCCACTGCAATGCTTGTTGTTGATCTAGTAAGCCGGCATTGATATCTTCATCATCGATCTCTTTGCCGGCTGCAAAACCTAGGGCCCCCAAACGATGATTCATCGCCACAAAAACCATGCCACCACTACCTTGTTTAAAGGCACGATCCATAAGCCCTCCTGGGAAGTAGAGGGACTTGCCTCCAAGAATATAGGCACCACCGTAGATCCACACAAGAACGGGTAGCGGATAGGCGCTCTCTTTTTCGTCCAAAGCGCGCTTTGGTGTGTAGACATCGAGAAACAGACAATCTTCTGAGTAGAACCTGGGATCCTTTAAGCTAAACTTTGAAACTAAACCTCCAAGCAGCCGTTCATTGGAACCCGAGAGAGGTTTACTCTCTTCACAAGGTTCTTCGCACCAGCCGGTATCTGTTTCCTTCTTGCAGCATTGGCAAATTTTACTTGAACCACACGAATCTTCTGGGAAATTCTCTGCCCACTTGATGGTGGCTTGGAGACACCCCTTTCTCCCACTTCCATATTCAACCTCGTCATTCTTCTCAGGGGGTTGCGGTGCTCTAAAACGCAAGTCGCCAGTAGGTGCTGCTGCATAACGGATATTTTGAAACTTGTAGAGGTTAGAGTAGAGATTTGGAACAGCTTTGTGTTTCGTATAGCCTAGGTCGATCGTCGGGAGGGTTTCGTCCGCCGGTACGACTTTGGTCTCTCACGCACACGTTGGAATTGCCAGCTGGTTTCCGAGAGGAATTTGTTGGTAGGACTCATCGTTGTGTGGAAGTAGGGAAGCATACACCGATGTCGCCCAAAGTACTATGCATAGCAAATGCCACGCCATGATTTTGGAAGCGGTATTCGTGGAATAGGCAATATCAGTAGTAATTGGTCATCTCCAAAGGTTGCGTGCACTGAGGGAATCTACTCCTTCTTATGCCGCAAATGCTCGCTATTCCTGCTGTTTTGGACCATGAAGAGATGCTCGTCACTTAGTGTGACGCTCAAGCTTTGAGGTGCAAGCGCTGTGTAGAGGCATAATCACACCAATGCAGATACTTAGAGACGGCACGTTTGGCCCTCAGTGCAGATGGTAGGCAGACTAGTGAGTGTCCATGCTAAGATTGGGGTAATGCACGAGCATATAGCAAGGGCTCTCACGTAGACACGTCCGCTCGGGGCACTACAAATGCGATTTCTTGCATATCCATTGAACAGCATCAGTATGCTCTTCGCGTTTGACATCAGTGTCACCATCCTAGCAACTTCTAGTGTTGAAGCCGTCACGTATATCAGCAGCCCCGCTCCCATGGCTCCTACAAATCCTAACTACTGAGGTTAGGCTATGCAATTAGCATTGCAACATTGTATTACCCTGCCAATCATAGTGGTCGTTAGAGGAAAAATTGGCTATGAGGAGTAGACGCATGTTGCTTGAACGAGCCGAGCCCGCTTCGTTTATCTGCTTTCCTTCTGCAGCAGATAGCAAAGATCGAGATGTGCTAATGGCGCAACGGTTCAATACGACCGCCACCGGGTTTCAACCCTGCTCTTCAATGACTAAGCATTCCCATTCCTGAACTAAGCTGCTGTAGCTTCCTTTTGGACTGGTTGAAGTTTCGAGTTGATGAATAGGAACAGCACTTTCTGCAGGCATGTAAAGACTAGTCAGGCCAAGGGTGGGATGTGTTTGGGGTGCATAAACGAGGTTTCGTATATGGAAACCCCTAACCTTTAACCCTTAAAACGGTCCCGGCTCGCCTATCGCAAAGCGGGCTCGGGCATCCTCGCTCCGGCGTTTATATCGCCCAATCAACTGAATATAAGCATCATGACCTTAAAAATACACGCGGGGTAGCACGTTTAAGCGTTGAGTGATTCATCTATCACGCCGCCACTTCCAAGCCTACGATACACCTTTTAACACATGGAGTTGTACACGAACTCCTACACTTGTCTTTTCACACCGATTATTACACCCAAAATGCCAGCTAGCATGGACGGCTTTCTCCAACGTCTCTCGAGTCCCGCCGTTGCCATATCTCTCGTCCTGTTCGTTATCTTCTCCATCTACAACCGTCTGACAAACGTGTCCAATATACCAGGAGGCGTGCCATGGGTTGGGAAAGACACGAGCAAGATGTTCGCTGGTACAAGGGCATCCATAGCAGGCTTCAACAATTTTAGAAAATGGTTGGAAGATGGATATGACAAGGTATTCCCACATTTCCTATAACTCCCATCATATGTCAGCGCTAACGAGATTCCATAGTATGGCAAGAACAATCTTTCTTACATCCTGCCCGACAGTTTTGCCGAACCTAAAGTCATCCTACCTCGCTCTCAATTAGCTTGGCTTGTAGAACAGCCAGACGACATTCTCAGCGCAAGTGCCTTCCACCACGATAGCCTCGAAGGCGACTATGCCTTTACTTCCCCTGTAATTACCAAAGCGCCATACCATGAGCATGTCATTCACAAATACCTACCGCGGCGGGTCGCATCCCTGGTTCCAGAGATGTGGGAAGAGGTACAGGCAGCCATAGATCAGACATGGGGCACGAATACAAAGGAATGGAAGGATATTGGGGTTTGGCAAAACATGATGAGGGTCATACCAAGCGTTACGTACCGAATGATCGTTGGACCGCAAGTCTGTCGAAACGAAGATTTTCTGGAGAATTTGGGCAAGTTCTCCATGGATGTAATCACCTGCTCTACCGTTTACTTGCGATTTACGCCTCGTTTTCTCAAACCACTTATTGGTCCCCTAGTCAGTATACCAAACACGCGTCACTGGCGGAATACAACAAAGTACACACTTCCAATCATCAACGAGCGGCTAGCAAATTTTAAGAGGAAGCAAGAGGATCCTAGCTTCCGCTGGGACGAGCCAAACGACTACATAAATTGGCACATAAACCTTGCAATGGCAGAAGGGCGCCACGATGAGTTGACCCCTGACATGATTTCTCGCCGCCTCATGCCGGTGAGCTTCGCCGCGATCCACACCACGGCCTTGACCATCACCAGTGCCATCTTCGATCTCCTTTCCTCCCCTCACTCTCTAGAATGGCTGAAAGGCATACGGGAAGAGGCCGAAAGGGTATTAGCAGAGGAAGGCGGCCAGTGGACGAAGAATGGCCTTGCGAAATGCCATCGATCGGACTCCGCCATTCGAGAAAGTATGCGCCTGAGCAACTTCATGGCACTCACCGTTGTGCGAAAAGTGATGCCAGCGGAAGGGGTTGAGAACAAAATGGGAGGCTGGCGAGCTTCCCAGGGCGCACTGCTTGGTATGGACCTGCACAGCGTGCAGCATGACCCCGAGATCTACCCGGATCCCAATAAATATGACCCATTTCGATTCTCAAGAGTTCGAGAAACTTCAGGTACATTGAGCGTCCATAGCAAAATTAATGGAACCGGGACCGGAACCACAGGCCTTATCACCACGTCGGATATATTCCTTCCGTTCTCGCACGGACGCCATGCTTGTCCAGGGAGATTCTTTGTTGCATGTGAGATGAAGCTAATACTAGCATATATAGCGATGAACTATGAGATTGAGCCTCTAAACAGTAGACCACCTAATACTTGGTTCGGTCAGAATGTGATTCCTCCAATGAAGGCTACGATCAGAGTGCGAAGAATGGAAGGCATGACTGGATAATAGCGGATTAGAACGATGCCTGAATGTGTCAGTTTATGTAACCCTTATGTGGCTGACTTGCGTCCATCCCCCGGGTTGCAGCTCAGGCAGGGTAGACTTTTGCTCTGTTGGGGTGGTAAGGGTAAACGTTGGGCATAGAAAGATCTAGACCCGCGTTAAAGAGGGAAGGATCCCCCCCATACTAGACCTATACTTAACTGGTACATATACTCCCTATATTTAATATCTATTGGATATAAGTACCTCTAAGGGTGAGGCTCATGTTCTGTAGCCTAAGGTACTATGCTCCCTAGCTCGGTTGTTGGATACCTTGCGATTGATTAGGTATCGAAGACGGCATGAACGTCTATTTTTACTGCAATAACAGTCCAATTAGCTATCATGATCCACCTGGATTATCTTCGGAAGGAGCCACGAGCTCCGGCAATTTATGGAGCTTCACAAGTTTGGTAGGGTGGCCTAGGATGGCCTCATTTGAGGGACTTATGCAACAGAGGGAAACCGATAGAATAAAACATTTCGGTACAAACAGTATTGGCCATTTTCTACGGAAATATATAATGAGTACGAAAAGCTTAGCATGGCAAAACCAATCGCCGATCAAGCGCGCAATATGCAGCAGTGGAATTTTTTTTCAAGAGCCGTGATTGAAATATTGGTGTCGGTGCTTCTTCGCTGTTGGTGTACAAGAAAGGACCAAAACTCATACAAATAGCGAAATCTTGCAAAAGCCGCATGATCCTTCAACACCAGGAGAATGCTACAGCGAAAGAAGTGAGAGTTCAAGGTCAGATCAAGTACCAACACTTTGTCGACAACGATCCGGACCTCATGAATCCGCAGCTGGGAGGCTTTCAAAAACCCCTGTACACAGCACCGCACCCTCTATTCTGTTTGGCTTTAGATAAAGTCTTCGACCGGGGAATCGATAAAGTTGCAAGTGGCATCAAGGCAGCCAATCCCGGGGAAGCGTTCTTGGAAGCCGGCGACACGTTGGTCGAGACAGGCAGGTAAGGGGTTCGTTTCCCAGGTGTAGAAGTTTAAAAAAGAACCCAGTGTAGAACAGGCGGCCGATGTCGCCTAAAAGACTAGGAAGCTCATCAATGCCGCGCAAGAGGTCCACTACACGGGAAGCGCAATTTACCAAAAGTTGACGGAGTAAATGATAGTAAAGATTTGGAGGAAAACAAGATGTTTAGTTTTCTGGAAAAGTTCTTTCCGCGTGAATCTTGCAAATCCTGACTTGGAGACTAGGTCTGTGGATGTTGGACTGGCGTTATTATTCTGCTTTGAGAATTATGCTGCTTATTTAAGACTCCCCGCGCTGAGCGTTGTTGAGCACTAACTACCTTGATTCGATAAGTTCTATCTACTAGAGACAAATGGAAAGCGATCGCTTTCTATTTATTCTATACTAAAAATTTAGTCAGATTCCATTTGATTTCAGTTTTTCAAATGGAATCTGGTTTTTTTTGTGAGCTCTTTTAAAATTTAGACTAGATTTAGAAAGCGCTAGCTTAGCACTATAATCTAATACTCTAACCTCTTAAATCCTTCTTAGGGTTATTTTTTAAAAAAATATTAAAATATAGGTTTTTATTAATATTTAAATCTTAAGTAGATAATTAACTACTAAAAAAGTTATCTCTTCTAAGTTTTACCCCTACCTTAATATATAAGTAAAATTTAAAGTAAGACCTAATTTAGAATCTACTAGATTAAGGCTATAAAACGTGCTAAAAATTATCTAAAATAGACTAGTAATAAAAAACTTAACTTTCTACTTAGAATTCTTACTATTAAAATATATATTCTATCCTAAATAAAAATAAATAAAATACATATAATAGTTATATTTTAATTTATTAATAATAACTATTATACTACTAAATATTATATTTTTAAAGATTATATCTAATTATTCTATTTCCTTTATATAAGTAGGTACTTATATTAGTGATTTAAGAGATTAGCTTATGAATTATAAGTTATAAAGCCTACATAAGTTGCCCTTTGCCAGCCCTAAGCTTATTTAGTAACTTTATATTAATAATAGTATAAATAGTAGGTTATCTTTACACTAAACTAGGCTAAACTAGGCTAAACTAGGCTAAACTAGGCTAAACTAGGCTAAACTAGGCTAAATAGTCTAAATAGTCTAAAGAGGCTAAATAGGCTAAACTAGCTAAACTAGGGATTAGAGTAATATATATTTAGCTTTAAATTATATAATTATAGTTAGTACTAGATATTACTTACTTTATTATTTCTATACTTCTTAGTTTATTTATCTATAATCCTTTTACTATTTAATTAAAACTCTAGGTTATAGATAGTATTAAATTAATCCTAATTAATATAATTATTTATATAGAACTTTATTACTTATTTATTTACTAGTACTAGATATATACTATAAAGTATATATAATAAATAGTAGATATACTAAGTACTTAAAAGTCTTAAGTTATAAAATCTACTTAATAGTTATCTTTTTATCTTAAGTATTATTATAAACTAACGTTGTGAGTATTCTAAAGATGAGTAATTAAGACTAATAGGTATGGAAGTAGGTAAGCTAGTTATATAATATCACTAACTACTTATATAGATAAGGAATAGACCTTTTATACTATAGTAGCTATATTAATTTACTAGTAAAGTTAAATATAAGGAGATCTAAACTATAGGGTGAGAGCCTTAACTATATAGATATAGGAAAGTCTACTAAGACTATTTAATTTAATAGATTTAATCTATAAACTATTTAAACTCCCTATAGTTTAAATAAATTATTTAATAAATTATTTAAATCTTTCTAGTTTAAACGTTTTAAACCCTAAACTATTTAAACCTCTACATAACTTAGTGCTAAGCTTGTTTTAGGATATATACTTATAGAGTATTTATTATATTACTCTTATTAAGTTCTAATATTATTCTTCTTTTTTAATATCTTTATCTTAAAGATAACTATCTATCCTTTATGCTATAATACGCTGCTAATCCTCTATTAAAATCCACTCTTTACTAAAGGCGCGTCTTAGAGAGTATCTACTTTAATAAGATTATATGCTGCTATAATAGTTATATTTATTATAATAAGAAATATAAAATTAGATTAAACTTAAATTCTTATACTAAGTGCTTTAGGAGTAGTTTATTTTATAAGCTTACTTTTTCTAAGGCTAAGCTTTACTATATTTATAAGAAGAGACGTAAAAAGTTAGAGGCAGCTTATTAAGCGGTAACCTAGATCTAAGAGCTAGTCATATATTAATTAAGGCTCTATATAAAGGTTAATAACTTAAAAAAGTAGGAGGAGGAACTAGTCCGTTATAAACTATAGAATATAAAAGAATTAGAGGCTAATAAGGTAGCTAGTACTATTAATAATTCTCTCTTTAACTTAGGTTCTAAAGTACTTAAGATCCCCTTAAGTTTTAACTATTCTTCCCTTATTCCTATTAAAACCTTTATTAGTAGTTCTTAAGGTTCTTAAGTAGTTCTTATATATTCTTAGTATTATTATACCCCTTCTACTTAATAAAGTATTTCTAACTATGCTAGCCTAAAATCCTTTTAACTTCATACTTATCCTCTTCCTCTATTTTATATTTAAAGTTTTATTATAAGGGTATACTAGAATCTACTAGTTCTAAGAGTAATATATAGAAAATAAGGTATTACTTAGAGTCTCTTAGTAAATCTAACTTATAGTTAACTAGTCCTTATTTCTCCTTAATTAAAAATAGTCTAACCTTTATATAATCTAGTTTCTTACTTAGTCTTTTTATTCTTAAATTCTTAATTAAGAGGTATACTTTATCCCCCTTTTTTAGTTAAGGACTATCTTTTTAAGTCTTATTAGCTTATTACTTAACTATCTTATTTAATTTTATAATAGTTTCCTTTAGTTTATTATAAACTTCCCTAAGTTCTTTAGCTTTAACTAGTACTTTATCTATATTAGGTCCTTCCTATAGTTATAGAAAGCTATTTATATTTTTTCTATAGTTAGCGAAAAATAGTGTTATGCTAGTTATTCCTAATAACTTATTATTATATATTAGTTATGCTATAGGTAGTAGTAATACCTAATTATTTTATTATTTATTTATATAGTACCTAAGGTATATTTCTATTATCTAGTTTACCCTTTCTATTTATCTATTTATTTAAGGATAATATGTAGTTAATATCCTAAGTTTAGTTCTAATTATCCCTAATAGTATTTTTTAATAGTTTAAAGTAAATAATTTATCTCTATCTAATATTATTAATTTAGGTATGCTAT
The DNA here is from genome assembly GCA_000482085.2 of Cladonia metacorallifera KoLRI002260. Taxonomy (NCBI): domain Eukaryota; kingdom Fungi; phylum Ascomycota; class Lecanoromycetes; order Lecanorales; family Cladoniaceae; genus Cladonia; species Cladonia metacorallifera. Next base: position 35,764 of record KI911121.1, on the reverse strand, counting down.
AGTCTCTTATAAGTCTATCTAGTAATATAAATACTAACTACTTAGTATTATATTTTTCTTTAAAGGGTAGTATAATAATATATTATATTAGTCTATTTATAATAACTATAATAGTATTATATACTTTTAATATTATTAGATCCTTAGATTTTAGTAACTTAGTAATAAAATCTATTATAATATTATTCTATAGTATCTTTAGTATAGATATAAATTATATTTTCCTATATAACTTATATCTTACTAACTTATTCTACTAATATTTAATATATTCCTTAATATATTATTCTACCTTCTTTTAAAGTTATAGTATATTATAATTTCTATAAATAAGTTCTATTATCCTAGTAACTCCTAGGTACCTATATATTAGGTTATTATAATAATCTTAAATTATCCCTTTAATATATTTTTTTAATATGTATGTCTTACCCTAATAGCTTAGTATAGTTATATTAAGTTATTCCTTATATAACTCCTTAGTTTTAGTATTATCTTTATATGCTTTTATAAACCTATTAATTATATCTAGTCCTTTAATCCTTATAATTATTATAAGTATTTATTTATTTAGTACTAGTAATCTATCTAATTCTTATTATAGGATAGCTTATTTATTTAAGTCCTTTATATTTATATAGTCTAACTAT
>KI911121.1:6927-20304 GCA_000482085.2 Cladonia metacorallifera KoLRI002260 | reverse complement strand
CCACTAATTAATAAATATCTACTAACGCTTTTCTTCTAATTTTTATATTCCTTTTATTCTATATCCTATTCTATAGGCTATATCCTATACTACCCCTTATATACTTCTTTATAGTTTATTCATCACAACTTATAAAGATTATGTAGGTTATAATCCCCTATAAATAAACTAAGGTATAATGCTGAGGTTCTAGGGCTAACCCTTAACTAGGAACTACCTTTAAGCGCTTTTAATTCCTATTTAGTAATATTCCTACATGATATCTATGAGTTAGGGTTAGAGTTGGGGGGGTCATGGACAGGACTTAGAGAAAATCCATAACATAACCGGCCCATGCGACCCCCTCGGATGGCGAAACTTTATATATATAAAAGATGCGCATTTTTACGGTGATTCTAAATCTGATGTTCAAATTCAATTATCTGTTCAGGGCATAAAGATATAGCGATGTATATATCTAGGACTTTTAATGTTCTTATCTCTTAGAAGTACCTATAGGTTTTACTAGTTAGATATATAGAAACCCGTTAACATACTATTAAGTTAATATGTTAATAGGTTTCTGTCCTTTCTATTAGTTGTGTTGGCTATTAATATGCTACTAAGTTAACATGTTAACGGGTTTCTATAGCGCGCCTATTAAGTCTGGCCTAGGGGGGAATTAACGCTAGTATAAGTCTATGTAGATACTTTGCACGCTCTATCTAAGCTTCCTTCTATAGCCTAAGTAACTTAATCTAAATCTGCTTCTATATTAATATTAATACCACTCTCTAGCGCTTAGTAGCCTTTAGCTAGGATTTAAAGGTAGCAGCTAACACGACCAATAGAAAGGGCGCCTAGTATTAGTATATTCTAGGTAGCGTAGGAAACAGTGCTGCTAATAGTTATAAACCCCCCCCTACTTGCTATTATATAGAGGTGCCTATTAGCAACTAGTTAATTAATCTATTATATAGTATATAGCGTATTCTATCTTCTTATCTTCTACTCGTCGACTATAGAACGTCGGCGGTGTTAGCCTTAGTAGTGGTAGCTTAGCATAGGCATGGTGCTGCACCGTTACGAGGGTCCATAGGGTGCTAAGATTCTGCTCATCCTCCTGCTGAACCAAAACGAGATCCACTCGACCTAACAGCACCACATTGCGCCCGCATATCTTGGTGGTAGCTAATGCACCTGCCCCGCCGCCCTTATTCCCTATATAGATGTAAATCCAATGCTCTTTCCTCGCTATTTAGGAAGCTCTATCAGGGAAGCCATTGTTGAGGGATCAGTAATGGCTATAGAGTCCTTAGAAATGCTCTTACTTATATATATCTTCACGGTGATGCTATTAAAGGTTGAAGAAATCTTAATATTGGATCTGGTCTTGATGCCAATCTCAGATAACTTCTTAAGTGGATAGAGTATTCCACCCTTAGATTATATTCTGGCTCCTAATCCTATAAACGCGCCTTATATACCTAGGCAGATCACTACATCTGGCTCTTTAGCTAGTATATGGCTGAATCCTACATCTATAAGGTCTTCAGGCTCCGGGGATGTACGTGGCCAATCGGTAAACGATGTAAGGCGTTGGGAACATGCCCACATCTTGGATGGTGGTGGTGATATGGTGGTGATATTGGTGAGGAATGGATGTAGGATACGGTAAGGATTCCATAGTCTAGTAAAAGGATCGAATATTGGCGTTGAGGGACTCGGATGTATTGAGTGGAGCTCTAAGATAGGTAGGCTTGATCGTTCGTAGATCATTAGTATAATGGTAAGGGTTGGTTAGGTAGGTGGTTGGCGTATGCCGGCGTTCCTATAGAGGACCTAGTTAGCGATAGTATGCGAGTACTATCGGCCCAAGACCGCTAGTAAAACGTATGCGGTAATACACCTCTATAGCTTCGTTTAGCTTTAGTATAATATTAAGGTCTAGGTCATAGAGTATCTACTGTATTTACCTGGGCATGCGCTAGCGGTAACGCCCCCAGCTAAGCCTAATAAGGTTAGAGTGCCTAAGTTGCGGGAAGGCAAAGCTTAGCTATGTTTATTATACATTGAACATTATTTATTAAACCTGCCAATCCTCCCTAATCCCTTTAGCCTAATCCTCCCCCTTATTCATCTTAATTCCTCCCAACTACATCCTATATACCTTTAGGACTAATCTGTATCCCTTATCTATAACCGTATTTACAGCTACATCTCCTATTTAGTAGCCTTATGGCTCGGAAACTAGAAGGAACAAAAGAGAGAAGGGGGACAGAAAGGACAATTAAGGTAGATTAACAATATATAGAATAAGCTAGTAGGATATATACTTTCCTTAGTCACGTCTACCTAGGTAGAAGCTGCTAAGCTTATAAAGATAAGTCCAAATACAAGACCTATTAAGATCGCCATCAATAATATTAATACCATCATTATCATTAAAAACATAAATAGTATCAGCNTATATTCCTTTTATTCTATATCCTATTCTATAGGCTATATCCTATACTACCCCTTATATACTTCTTTATAGTTTATTCATCACAACTTATAAAGATTATGTAGGTTATAATCCCCTATAAATAAACTAAGGTATAATGCTGAGGTTCTAGGGCTAACCCTTAACTAGGAACTACCTTTAAGCGCTTTTAATTCCTATTTAGTAATATTCCTACATGATATCTATGAGTTAGGGTTAGAGTTGGGGGGGTCATGGACAGGACTTAGAGAAAATCCATAACATAACCGGCCCATGCGACCCCCTCGGATGGCGAAACTTTATATATATAAAAGATGCGCATTTTTACGGTGATTCTAAATCTGATGTTCAAATTCAATTATCTGTTCAGGGCATAAAGATATAGCGATGTATATATCTAGGACTTTTAATGTTCTTATCTCTTAGAAGTACCTATAGGTTTTACTAGTTAGATATATAGAAACCCGTTAACATACTATTAAGTTAATATGTTAATAGGTTTCTGTCCTTTCTATTAGTTGTGTTGGCTATTAATATGCTACTAAGTTAACATGTTAACGGGTTTCTATAGCGCGCCTATTAAGTCTGGCCTAGGGGGGAATTAACGCTAGTATAAGTCTATGTAGATACTTTGCACGCTCTATCTAAGCTTCCTTCTATAGCCTAAGTAACTTAATCTAAATCTGCTTCTATATTAATATTAATACCACTCTCTAGCGCTTAGTAGCCTTTAGCTAGGATTTAAAGGTAGCAGCTAACACGACCAATAGAAAGGGCGCCTAGTATTAGTATATTCTAGGTAGCGTAGGAAACAGTGCTGCTAATAGTTATAAACCCCCCCCTACTTGCTATTATATAGAGGTGCCTATTAGCAACTAGTTAATTAATCTATTATATAGTATATAGCGTATTCTATCTTCTTATCTTCTACTCGTCGACTATAGAACGTCGGCGGTGTTAGCCTTAGTAGTGGTAGCTTAGCATAGGCATGGTGCTGCACCGTTACGAGGGTCCATAGGGTGCTAAGATTCTGCTCATCCTCCTGCTGAACCAAAACGAGATCCACTCGACCTAACAGCACCACATTGCGCCCGCATATCTTGGTGGTAGCTAATGCACCTGCCCCGCCGCCCTTATTCCCTATATAGATGTAAATCCAATGCTCTTTCCTCGCTATTTAGGAAGCTCTATCAGGGAAGCCATTGTTGAGGGATCAGTAATGGCTATAGAGTCCTTAGAAATGCTCTTACTTATATATATCTTCACGGTGATGCTATTAAAGGTTGAAGAAATCTTAATATTGGATCTGGTCTTGATGCCAATCTCAGATAACTTCTTAAGTGGATAGAGTATTCCACCCTTAGATTATATTCTGGCTCCTAATCCTATAAACGCGCCTTATATACCTAGGCAGATCACTACATCTGGCTCTTTAGCTAGTATATGGCTGAATCCTACATCTATAAGGTCTTCAGGCTCCGGGGATGTACGTGGCCAATCGGTAAACGATGTAAGGCGTTGGGAACATGCCCACATCTTGGATGGTGGTGGTGATATGGTGGTGATATTGGTGAGGAATGGATGTAGGATACGGTAAGGATTCCATAGTCTAGTAAAAGGATCGAATATTGGCGTTGAGGGACTCGGATGTATTGAGTGGAGCTCTAAGATAGGTAGGCTTGATCGTTCGTAGATCATTAGTATAATGGTAAGGGTTGGTTAGGTAGGTGGTTGGCGTATGCCGGCGTTCCTATAGAGGACCTAGTTAGCGATAGTATGCGAGTACTATCGGCCCAAGACCGCTAGTAAAACGTATGCGGTAATACACCTCTATAGCTTCGTTTAGCTTTAGTATAATATTAAGGTCTAGGTCATAGAGTATCTACTGTATTTACCTGGGCATGCGCTAGCGGTAACGCCCCCAGCTAAGCCTAATAAGGTTAGAGTGCCTAAGTTGCGGGAAGGCAAAGCTTAGCTATGTTTATTATACATTGAACATTATTTATTAAACCTGCCAATCCTCCCTAATCCCTTTAGCCTAATCCTCCCCCTTATTCATCTTAATTCCTCCCAACTACATCCTATATACCTTTAGGACTAATCTGTATCCCTTATCTATAACCGTATTTACAGCTACATCTCCTATTTAGTAGCCTTATGGCTCGGAAACTAGAAGGAACAAAAGAGAGAAGGGGGACAGAAAGGACAATTAAGGTAGATTAACAATATATAGAATAAGCTAGTAGGATATATACTTTCCTTAGTCACGTCTACCTAGGTAGAAGCTGCTAAGCTTATAAAGATAAGTCCAAATACAAGACCTATTAAGATCGCCATCAATAATATTAATACCATCATTATCATTAAAAACATAAATAGTATCAGCATTGCCATCATCCTTATCATCCAAATCCTTTCTTCCTCCAAGCTTGCCATTATCCTTTTTTTTTTTTTCCTTACCCTTAGGTTCTTCTTTGGCTCCGCTACCGTCGCTACCGTCGCTGATAATGTCCGTGTTGCTGGTAATGATGGTGGTGCTATCCTTCCACCTTAATGCTCAAGCAATAGCGATGTCAAGGATGGGAGCAATTCACTGCGTTTCCATTTTCCGCCAGTAGGCGATGTAGTGCCATATAGCGACCCGCGTATTAGTGAACTAGTTAGGAGAGCATCCTCACTTTAGTTTAGTAAGGATAATACTACTATTACTATAAATAACTAAGTTATAGTCATTAGTGCTTTATTATTAGCTATGAATAAATGCGATTCTAGAGAGTCTACTTATAAATCTAAAATATATAAAATAGGCCTAGAGGCTAGTAAAAACTAATCCTTCGGCGGTATAGTTATCTTCATAATTAATATAGGCGATGGTGTATATAAGGACAAGAACTAAAAGAAGAGATGGGATTTTAAAGGGTATATATCATTAATGTCGCATTAGATAGGGCATGAAGCAAGCTAATAACTAAGATAATATGTCTAGCTTTGTATAAAATAGTACTGTTTATTAGAAAGAGTATAGGTCTACTATCATACTACTAATCACACCACCAATTGTCTAATTATTAGAACCGGTCATTTCCTAGCAGGTAAGGTTAGGACGTCCTTCTAATATAACGCGCTAGATATCTAACTATTAGGAGACCTATAAAGTATCTTATAGTAAATAAGGTCAGTAAGGACGTTCCTAATTAGTGATGTACTAAGTATTAGACTATTAGATACTAGCTACGCTAGCCCTAGCCACTTAGCCTAATAGGCAATGTTTATCAAAATTTTTTGCCATAGCCCATCCCCTTTATTGATATAGTTCTTGAATGGACATTTAATCCCTCTCTTTCCTTTTCTCCCAAGTCCAATCTTTGCCGTCTAGGCGTTGGTATTCGAACTGACCAATTGGTAGTTATAGGCCGTGTAACTTCTATACCTAAGTAAAAGAAGATCCTGAAGCGAGCTAGATAGCAAAGGTACCACATAAAGAAAAGAGCTATGCGAAGGGACTAGGCAGCTTAGCTTTATCCAGCCGAACCCCCCACAGCTACCATAGTCTTAGGAATTATAAAGTCTATATAGTCTATAGACTTGACCACATCGTCTAGTCTAAACAAGCAAGACCCTCGTTAGTTAAATATTGAACCTCATCACTACCTATGCTCATACACCTCGACAATTAGGATTATCCTCGACCCAGTGTATTCTAAAGTGGCTGGCGACCTACTTTTATTAAGTAGGTACACTCTAGAATTGCTGGTGGCCTAGCTATATTATTAACTTTTATCTTCGCCATATCCTTCTAGCCCCCGGCCGCTCGGTCCTATGATCATTGCCATGCCTTGAATCGAAGCCACCCCCTCCCCTTTATCCAATCAAGTCGAACGGGGTTTCCCCTAATAGGAGATAGTCCATCCTTTCTGCTATACTTAACTAGAGTAAGCTGACCCCCTAGTCTACCTAACTCCATACCTTCAACCACAGAGGAATTATATGTCCGTCGGGTTAGATAGCCTCTCCCTTATATATCTCCCTAATCTCTCATCAATCCTTGCTCTTAAAACTCTAGTCTTCTTTTCTCCCTCCCTTTCTTCCTTACTATAATCCTCACTATAACTTGAACCGTTGCCATTGCTTGTTATAATCTAAATAAAGCACTGTATAAGAGGGTTTCTATTACCGTCTAGGTTCTCTTTCTATAAACGGCCCATCTCTTAACCTAGGATGCCTTAATATGTAAAGTCTATAGAGGAGAAGAAAGCCGGCGCTGTTAATTAGGTGATAAGATATAGAGCGCGCCGTCAAGCTACTGTAAACGACCCTATAGCTCCCGTTAAACCCCCTACAGCAATCATCCTCTCTGCTATGAATAGCCTAGCTATTGACTCTTCTGCCATCCTAGGCGAGGCTTCTTCCTCCAACCTTATAGACGGTGTACCAGTTTCGCCTCTAATCCTAAGGCCTAAAATACTTAACCTGCTAGTGTCCGCTGATGAGCTTAATAACGGGCTTAATAATACCTTCGAACAGCTAGAGGGTCCGCGGTTGATAGTAGGTTAGTCAGTTCCAGAATAGAACTGTAGTGACCTTAGTACCATAGAACCCCTTACTGTCCATAGATAACTATGGTTAGCAATGGAATCAGAGTTGGACTAACGCCGGTGTTTTTAGAAACTGAGCAGGCCATAGAGACTATCGCTATACTATTAACCCATAAAGATTATAACCTATGATCTACCTCGCGGTCATCCCTCTATAGCTCCCTCTCCGTCATTACTGACTATCCTTCCTATAGCACCGGCCCTCACCCTAAAGGAGCGAATAGGAAGGAAGAAGAAGAAAGGCTCTAAGGAGAAAATAGAATTAAAGAAGAAGGGAATAATAAAGAAGAGGATAAAGAAGAAGGGAATAATAAAGAAGAGGATAAAGAAGAAGGGAATAATAAAGAAGAGGATAAAGAAGAAGGGAATAATAAAGAAGAGGATAAAGAAGAAGGGAATAATAAAGAAGAGGATAAAGAAGAAGGGAATAATAAAGAAGAGGATAAAGAAGAAGGGAATAATAAAGAAGAGGATAAAGAAGAAGGGAATAATAAAGAAGAGGATAAAGAAGAAGGGAATAATAAAGAAGAGGATAAAGAAGAAGGGAATAATAAAGAAGAGGATAAAGAAGAAGGGAATAATAAAGAAGAGGATAAAGAAGAAGGGAATAATAAAGAAGAGGATAAAGAAGAAGGGAATAATAAAGAAGAGGATAAAGAAGAAGGGAATAATAAAGAAGAGGATAAAGAAGAAGGGAATAATAAAGAAGAGGATAAAGAAGAAGGGAATAATAAAGAAGAGGATAAAGAAGAAGGGAATAATAAAGAAGAGGATAAAGAAGAAGGGAATAATAAAGAAGAGGATAAAGAAGAAGGGAATAATAAAGAAGAGGATAAAGAAGAAGGGAATAATAAAGAAGAGGATAAAGAAGAAGGGAATAATAAAGAAGAGGATAAAGAAGAAGGGAATAATAAAGAAGAGGATAAAGAAGAAGGGAATAATAAAGAAGAGGATAAAGAAGAAGGGAATAATAAAGAAGAGGATAAAGAAGAAGGGAATAATAAAGAAGAGGATAAAGAAGAAGGGAATAATAAAGAAGAGGATAAAGAAGAAGGGAATAATGAAGAAGTGAATAAAGAAGAAGGAAATAAAGAAGAAAGGAATAGAGGGGGAGAGGAAGGAATAGGAGACGATAAGGGAGTTATAGAATAGCATAGAGTAGATGAGGAAGTAGGAAATATCCTCTGTACTATATAGGACTCATTCTATTACTATAGTTAGTTAACCCTCTTATAATATTCTCTACTAAATACCGTATTGACCTAAAGATGTATAGTGTAGAGTCCTACTCCGAATCCTCTTCCTTCGAGTGGTATTATTCCCTAGCCGAGTTAACCTAGTACTAGAATGGACAACTACCTTTAACTGTAAGGCCAAGTGGCTAGAAGCTCCTAACTCCTCTTGGCTACCTGATAATCCTCCGCCGTGATAATTCTCATAATGACTATACTGGTATCGCGTGGGAACCGTTACTGGCTAGTCTTAAGCAGCGACCCAACCTGAATTTTGTGAAGTCTGAATTAGCTTTTCGAGAAAGGACCGGTACTTCGACAGCCTAGATACAATGATATTAGGACGTTGACAGTTTCCTTGCCCGTATCACCACTTTGGCAGCGCATAAGGAAGGGTTTCGATTAGCCTATAATACGCCCTATTACCAGTGATTAAGTTAATCGCCCTGAGTTAAATTCGGCGGCTATACACCTAACAAAGTTAAGTAACTCTGGTTGGGACAAGGCCTTACTGATGGCGGGTAAGGCTATAGTACCCATATTCTCTTCCTATATATACCTCTCCTTGGTAGCACTCACCTGGGTCTAGGTAGGCGAGCCTACTAGATTAATAATATTATCTATCTAGCCTTGAAAGCTAGCTATTCTGCTAGTATCCTTTAACATCACTTACGCGGCTTCTAGGACGCACTTAATCAAGTGAATATAAAGACTAAAACTAACACAACACACGGTGGTCAACCATTTAACTCTATATACATCATCCCGACCTCCGCACTAGAACATTTTTAGTCGGAGGTCTTACGGCATATAAATAAACATGAGCCCTTTTATGAACCTATCCTTATAGTTGTTGGCCATAATCTTAAATTAGCCTTTTAATATGGCTCGTCGGCCGAAGCTAGGGCGGTGTTCCTTAACCACTTAGACGCCTGCTATAACACCTAAGAAGAATACATGCCTATATATAAAACATGGCTCGACTTTAGTGCCGAGGATGTGCCGATGTAGGTAGATTAATATAAGGGCATCACTCTTCTACGTAAAACCCCTTGCCTAGAGTATTAGCTAACCTATTTCCACTATCCCCAAAGCAGGGCCTCACGGGTAACGGTATTATAGTTCCCCTTTATACTTACCTAGGATACGGCCTTAATATCGGTCAAGTTGAGTAACGAGAACCAACTACGCAACAAAGGCAGTCTTACCTACCATAAGGCGTACAATCTTAATAAAGACCTGTTTTGGACCCCTAAAAAAGACTACGGACCCTTCAACAACCCTCATCTACACGCGTTGGGGCTCGCCAGCTCTTAAATCAGCTAATAGTATGCCTCTAACCATCGCGGCCAGGCAGTTAACCTAAACAAGAATAAGCCTTCTAAATTCGCCGTCTACACCAAAGCCTAGCAGATCAAGGCATACAAAGCGTCTAAGACTAAAGTCACTTAGGCTCTACTAGCCGCGAATCAGGAGAAGATAAACTTTAGGGTTCAACAGGAGTACTGTATTACCCTTGCCCGATTCCGCCAATTAGTCCTTAACCTTAATATATAGACCTATGGACTCTAGGAGCTACCGTCTACACTAGATAAAGAGAACGCGGCTACGTCATTAGCCACCTTACCTAGCCTATTAGTATCTACAAACGACGATAGCGGCATCCAGGCAACGTCCTTTAAAGAACGAACCACACTACCTTCGCCTTCCTAACCTATTACTTAACCGCGGTATCGAGGTTTCTAGATCCTCCCAACTTAGGAAGTCCATGATTTTATTGCTGCTACCGTCAATCAATGGATGTTCTACCTAGAGGCATTGGCATCACGGTCTATTAAGGGTCCTGGCACGTTGGTAGTGGTGGAGCCCGAAGAGCAATACCTCAACAGTATTATAGTCAGCGCAGTCATTCAAACCCTATAGCTTAGCTTCGGCGGAAGTAAGGCGGCTACTAAACGCTCCCTATAGCGTACCTTATAGAAGACTCGGCGAATCCGGCCCCACACCGCCTTAGCCTATTCGTCTGCGGAGTCTAAGGAGGATGGCGATAAGGATAAGGAAGAGAAGGCGGATGATATCTAAGCAGTCAAGTTCTTAGGGCTACGTTATAATGATACCCTTCGGGACTGTGGCACTATCTAATTACCCCTAGAAATAATCGACTAGGGAGCTTTACCCGTTTTCAAGCGGTCCATCCTCTGTCGACTAGCATTGGCATAGTAAGACCTAGCCTTCCAATAGGTCTTCTATGCTACCCAGGACATCTAAAGCAAGCTAACAAGGGAAAGCATCTAGATACAGCGCCTATAGGAAATGGTTCAGGATCCTAGACAATATAAGTAAGCCCTCGCCATTGGTGCTGATTTAGTCGTCCAGAAGTATATCTAGACTATATTTATAATTATCCTTCGCCGAGCTACGGAGGGCATCAAGAACTGTATAGAAGTATAAAATATCTAGTAGTAAATAATAGACCGACTTACTCTATAGGAATTCGCCGGCTACTATAGTCTTTTATATAACCTAGTCTATTAACTACTTAGCTATCCTCCTCTTATTGCGTATAGTTAGGGTAGTCGAAGCCTTAAAGCATACTTTATATCCTATATAAGTAGGCTATAGCGCCATTATATTCTAGAGCTCTTTAAATAGGATAACTATACTGGGCGCAAACCTTGCGGGTAGGACACAGAACCTTTTTATCAACTAGCCCGTCAAATACATCGGATAGTAGAATAAGAAATAGACGTGAACACTACTTCTATCTTTTTCTACTATATTTTCTAATTAGCAACTAAGAAATTGTTCATCCTCCTTCACTATAATTACGATAAGTTGTTAATTCTCTAAAAATCCTATCCTTAATAAGACCCGGCGACACGAGCCTCTATTTAGCAGCTGGCCCCCCTTAAGCGTATGTAGTAGATCATCGCCTAGGTTCCCCCAACGGACCAAGATACTTACTATAAGACAATAAGATATATAGGTAAGGGTATACCTTCTGCCGCCACCGCTATCTACTATATAGTTGAGGGTTCTAATCTCTTAGTTTACGGCATGGATATAGTTAAGAAGAATAAGCGAGCCGAATTACTTTATATTCTATCTTTGTTTAGCTTATCTATGGAGCTAGAGTATACTTAGCGCTTTAATTATCNGCGGAAGTAAGGCGGCTACTAAACGCTCCCTATAGCGTACCTTATAGAAGACTCGGCGAATCCGGCCCCACACCGCCTTAGCCTATTCGTCTGCGGAGTCTAAGGAGGATGGCGATAAGGATAAGGAAGAGAAGGCGGATGATATCTAAGCAGTCAAGTTCTTAGGGCTACGTTATAATGATACCCTTCGGGACTGTGGCACTATCTAATTACCCCTAGAAATAATCGACTAGGGAGCTTTACCCGTTTTCAAGCGGTCCATCCTCTGTCGACTAGCATTGGCATAGTAAGACCTAGCCTTCCAATAGGTCTTCTATGCTACCCAGGACATCTAAAGCAAGCTAACAAGGGAAAGCATCTAGATACAGCGCCTATAGGAAATGGTTCAGGATCCTAGACAATATAAGTAAGCCCTCGCCATTGGTGCTGATTTAGTCGTCCAGAAGTATATCTAGACTATATTTATAATTATCCTTCGCCGAGCTACGGAGGGCATCAAGAACTGTATAGAAGTATAAAATATCTAGTAGTAAATAATAGACCGACTTACTCTATAGGAATTCGCCGGCTACTATAGTCTTTTATATAACCTAGTCTATTAACTACTTAGCTATCCTCCTCTTATTGCGTATAGTTAGGGTAGTCGAAGCCTTAAAGCATACTTTATATCCTATATAAGTAGGCTATAGCGCCATTATATTCTAGAGCTCTTTAAATAGGATAACTATACTGGGCGCAAACCTTGCGGGTAGGACACAGAACCTTTTTATCAACTAGCCCGTCAAATACATCGGATAGTAGAATAAGAAATAGACGTGAACACTACTTCTATCTTTTTCTACTATATTTTCTAATTAGCAACTAAGAAATTGTTCATCCTCCTTCACTATAATTACGATAAGTTGTTAATTCTCTAAAAATCCTATCCTTAATAAGACCCGGCGACACGAGCCTCTATTTAGCAGCTGGCCCCCCTTAAGCGTATGTAGTAGATCATCGCCTAGGTTCCCCCAACGGACCAAGATACTTACTATAAGACAATAAGATATATAGGTAAGGGTATACCTTCTGCCGCCACCGCTATCTACTATATAGTTGAGGGTTCTAATCTCTTAGTTTACGGCATGGATATAGTTAAGAAGAATAAGCGAGCCGAATTACTTTATATTCTATCTTTGTTTAGCTTATCTATGGAGCTAGAGTATACTTAGCGCTTTAATTATCTAATTAGTTAGGAGACAGGAGATAGAGGGAGCATTAAAGAATCTATTTTATTAGCGATGGATAAGGAGGCGGGGGAGAATAACGAGCTCTAGGGGGGAAAAGTAGTAGGATAAAGAGGCAGAGGATGACGAGCTCTAGGAATAGGAGCCCCCCTTATTATCTGTGGACACGATTGGATTGCCACCCTAATAAGTAGAGGAATGCACGTGTTTAGGTGTATAGTTGAAATGCCACTATACTGCACCATTTCTATTAGCTACAACGGCACGGAGTCCGTTGCTAGACGTCGATTAAGAGTGTTAGGTATCTGCCATAATGTTTTCATAGTAATAGAATGCTAGATAGCGGTTGCGCATTCGAACCTTGCGCCCGGGGAGCATAAGCGTAGCTCAGCCCTAAGGTATCATATCTACCCCGCAAGCGGGCGGAATTATAGCCGGTTCATTAAGCAACCATTGAAACAACCTATCTACTAAAGACAAATGGAAAATGATCATTTTCCATTTAAACTGTACTAAAATTTTAGTCATTTTCTATTTGATTTCAGTTTTTCAAATGGAAAATGGTTTTTTTTGTGAGCTCTTTTAAAAGTTAGACCTGTTTTAAGAAGCGCTGACTAAGCGCTATATTTTAATTCCCTAACAGCCTAAATCCCTCTTAGGGTCATTTTTTAAAAAAATGTTAAAATGTGGGTTTTTTCTGAT